>CM077163.1:189616052-189837933 GCA_039583875.1 Platanthera guangdongensis | reverse complement strand
CTGTACAAAGTAAACCGCACAGGCCGCGCGGTTAGACAGAAGCACTAACCGCACGGCTTACAATAAGAGATGCAGAGAGGTCGCCTGTGAAGATTGCTTAGACCGCCCGGCCCCGACCCCGATTTACAAGTCGCCGAGGTCAAACCGCCAGCGCGCGTCTCTAACCGCCCAAGACAGACCGCCCCCGGTCTCCAACTTCAAAGATAACTCTTCATGCATGACTTCCACTTTTAAAGTTAGTCGGCATTAAGAGGTCAATCCCAAGACCCCTTGCAAAACTCCCTCCATTACAACACCTGCTTGGATAAGCCTTCAGAAGCACAGAGCACCAAACACAGGTTGATCACCACTCAAACACAGAGCACAACACTGGTTGAAGACTGCTCAAGCAACTGAACCTCTCTCTGATACCATGTTAAATTTTCTCAAGGTGGTCAGCAAGATAGCCCAAACGCCAAATTAATATCTTCGGAACTACCCAGTTCATACCTTGAACCAGCGGAAACCCAGGGAGCAGGCTCAATACACCAAGCACATGGAAGAACAAGCAGATCTTATATTCATTTAAATTCTTTACAAAGCGAGGTATACATAGCGAGACATGATTTCGCAAGTATAAACAGCTGAACACAGAAAGCACCAAACAACAAGCCGGCGGGACAGCACCGGAGTCTGCCGAGACCGCCGAGGTCGCCGAGGTCGCCGAGTCCGCTGAGATCGCCCGAACTTAAACTGTAATCCGCTGAATAGCACGGAGTCCGCCGAAGCCGCGAGGCCGCGCGACACACCGTTATTCGTCTCTGCTGTGAAGATGAACTGAGGAACACACGCCTACCCGCCTGAAGCCGACGGACAGGTTATTGAAGCTGGCAAAGATGAAACAGAGCTGACAAGCCGCAGAGCGACCTCCTGCTGAATCTGCAGAGACCGCACAACTTCCAAGTACTTGACCGAAGTCACAGCCAAACTCCTGGCTCCTTGAAGCTACCCGCGCGACCTGCACACAGCACACAGTAACTCTGAATCAATCCGCGCGGACAGAAAACTGAGACCGCAGCACCTCGCCGAACCCAACTTACTGTTCACTCAGTTACTGTAGACCTGTCAGGGGGGTCCTATTTATAGGCGAGGTGAGGAGTGTTGTCAGCGCCCTAGAGATAGAGACACTGTCGTAGCCCACGCGATAGCAAAACCACTGTCCGCTGAGTCCGCAAGGACTTAGCCGGTACCAAGGAAAACCGCCAGGAGCAAGGCAATAGTGGCGAACCCTCTTCAGTCCGCCTAAGCTATACGGACAAGGCATCAGCCCACAAAGCCTACAACCACTACAGGATAACAACCCCATTTAATGGCTATCCGCACAAACTCGAGGCAGTTCGCAAGACTCAAGCCTCAATCCGCCATAAGTCCACGACCAAAAGCAGGTAGCAACAGTCCGCCCGGTCAACAATGGACGTGGCGGATACGGCGGATACTATGGTCTTGGCACAGAGTGTGACCAAGTCCAAAACCAACAAAGGCCAATACGAGCATGACGGACATAAACTCCCGTCCGCCAACCACCCTAGCACACAGACCGCCAGCAGTCCGCAAGCTACTCACACACTTGCCCAAGGCAGCAGCCTTCTCCCGGACTCCACACACCAGTCCGCCAACGACCTCCACAGTAAAGCACATGTTGTACCACCAGAGCTCGACATGGCCTCAGCCAAGCTCTAAGCCCAGTCCGCAACAACCCATACCAAGGACACACTAGTCCGCAAGCTTCCCGTGGACATAAGCCAAAACAGCCAATCAGCACAAGCTTTCACCATGGCCACAGAGCAATGCACCAGTCCGCAAGCCACTATCCGCTCAGGCCGCTCCTTGGCTAAACCAAACAGCCATCGTCCTATCTGCAGATAACATGCTGCATTGTCCGCGGACTTCACCCGTACAACCTGCTCAAAAGAACAGCCGGCTTCCACTAGACTTTCCACCAGGCCGCAACCAACAGTCCGCCCAGTCCGCCTAGTCCGCCAACGCTGTCCTCCCAGGCCGCCCGGCCTGTCCCGTCAACCACTTCCACTTCACAAATTTCAACAGTTACATGTCTTACCAGATTCCCGTAGCTTCAGGAATCTTCAGTTGAAGTTGCTGTCCAGATTTACACTGCACCTAAATTCTGGGTTTATATAATATGGATTTGGATTCGATGGAATTAATATTGCAAGTAACTTGGCATGGATGAACTCTTTTATGACTAATCATTTTAGTTGCATGATTGATGAAGTTTATTAATCAGATTTCATATAACCCAATTGTGAAGCAAGCTTACTTAAACGAATTGACTTGTTAGAAATTTGGTAGATTATTATTTATGCGCATCAAGTTCATAATATGTAGTTATCTTTTGGAAAGATTGATAGATCTTTATATGCGCATCATGTTTATAATAAGTGTTATCATTTGGAAAGATTGATAGATCTTTATATGCGCATCATGTCTATAATAAGTTGATATCATTTGGAAAGCCATGTGGAAGAATAAACTATGGCCATGAGTATGTTTGATTAATGGAATGAGTTTATTAATCCAATACTTAGAGTGTAGTCTCCCTACGAGTAGATGTGGAAGGAAGGATGTGAAGGCGGCGATGGGCCGTCACTTGTTGGATTAATGTTGACAGGAGGTATAGACGAATGGTTGGGCTGTGTCCTCTTACTTACTTCAGAGGGCCCTTCATTGCTATGGCGATGTGGAATTGCATGCGGTGTGAGTCGACACGCTGTGTCATAATCCTGGGTTAAGGATAGTGTGACAGGTCTACGGGCTCGCCAGACATCACATCGACGGGAGTTGACAGTTAAGACTTGGGCGGTTGGGCTGTGTCCTCGGTGTTCACATCCCGGGGCCATTCCGTGCCACGTGAAGGTTGGGCTGTGTCCTCGTGCTTACTTCGAGGCCCCTTCCGGGTCACACAAGGCCAGTTCGGGCTGTGTTTTGGTGCACATCTACCAAGACCCCGCTGGGCTATATTAGCATGGGACTCCGCAATTGTGTTCTTATCGTTGAGGCGGTACGAAACAACGTAAGTGGCCTAGGTGAAGCAGTTGTGGAGAAGAAGAAGTGCCCGTTCTACTGTCACCACCTAGCCACAGCGGCTGATGGCCTGAGAGGTTAGCTACCTGCTCGAAAAGTGGGAAACTATAGTCTGTTCGACATAGCAATTGCAATGTGTATAATCATGGGTGAGTCATTGTATAAAATACATTGCATTTCATAACATTGCACAACAAGATCATCAATCGTATAAGTTTGTATGGGCACTCCTATATGATGAGTTACTGATTGCCACTTAGATATCTGCAAGGAGAGAATAACCAAACTAACAATTCATCAAGGCAAGTATACCTATCGAAATGCAGCTAGGGGACACAAGTGTCGTATTGAAATCCGGGAACAGTTGAGTAAGCTTACTCACACGAAATCTATTATTTTATCGACGGAAAAATTAAGTTTTTTAGAAGAAAGCTAAACGTGCTAAATGAAGAGAACTACTTGCAATGAAGAGAGCTACTGCATGAAAAGCTAAAGAGAGCTAAAAGAGCGATTAACTTAAGCTTAGTAACGATGAGAAGGGAAAATGCACTCGATCAGAAATCACCTCGGCAAGAGTGGTTAGAAAAATACGATAAATAAACCTAAGCTAATTAGGGTAAAGGTCCTTGACCGTGGAGGTTCCATGAATATTGACACGCTTCTCTCGAAGGCCGTGCCTAACTGAGTTTAGGAAGGTCCGACCGACTTTCGCCTAAATCGGAGGCCTAAAACTCGCTTTACGCGGTGAACCCCTCTATTGGATTTTACTCCAATCCGGGAGATTTGAACGTCTGCCTCTCTCGAGGGGTGCGAACAACTCCCTTTACTCTTGAGTGCTCATTTCAAACTTTCGGCCTCTCGGCTAGCCCAGAATGAAAGCAAAGGTGGGAGTATATATCGATAATATACCTCCAACCCGTGATAAATCAAGAGTAATTCAAAGCTAAACCCTAAAAAGAAAAGGTAAGATTCAAAGCATCATAACCTAATCACTCGAACCTCGGATCATTAAGATCGAGTACATGGAGGATTAGTTAATCATGGTGAGGTGGAAGAGGGGGGATGAGTAGAAGAAAAATACTGAAAACAGAGCAGGAACGAAAAAGAAAACAACACTTTTTATTAAGAGAAACAGGGATCTTACAGCTTGAAAACAGAGATTACAAGAACATGAAAGGAAACTACACTATCATTAGCATCATACTACAGAAAGAAGCTAGGAGCTAATACAGGGAAAGCATAAAGCTAGAGCTACGAACTAAAAATGGAAAGACATGCTTAAAAAGTTCAGAAATACAAAGGACAGAACCTCCCCTCTCAAAGCGAAAAGTGTCCCTAAACCCCTGGAGTTGGGCTCTATTTATAGAATTTTTCGGGTCGGGTCACGCCCCCCTGTCACGCCCTGGTCGGGCGTGACCCTGGGGCGTGACACATTCGGCGCGACTTTTTCGGGCAGGAATTGAATTCTGACGAGAGTTGTTGCGGTACACGCCCACAAGTCACGCCCTGGCAGGGCGTGTACCTGGGGCGTGTTCTTTGCGGCGTGACTTTGTTGAGCTGAAATTGAATGCTGGAGGTGACGGGCGGAATTGCTGAAGTACACGCCCATATGTCACGCCCGGTCAGGCGTGACCCTGGGGCGTGACACTTTCGGTGCGACGGTGGAGCGGGAAAAACGAGCGCGCTGCGGCGATTCCTCGGAACCTGGGGACACGCCTCTAGTACACGCCCGTGTCGGGTGTGACACGGGCGTGACCGAGGGCGTGTACACTAAGTTTCCACGGAATGCAGTTTCGGACCAATTGCTTCATTCCTCTGGGTTACACGCCCTAGGTACACGCCCTGGTAGGGCGTGACCTTGGGGCGTGTCACAGCAAACTTCGGCTGAAAGCCGTGAAAACCTGCAAAAAGCAGAAAAAATGCATTAGCGACAAAAATATATACAAAGGGGAATCAAAACAAGTACTTTACAAGACATGATTGCTTTAAAACCCCGAAAATATCCTAATAAAATTGACTGCAAACCGTATTATCAAATTCCCCCAAGCTTAAGTTTTGCTTGTCCCCAAGCAAAGATATAAAGACAAGCTAATCATAAAAAGTGACTAATTCAAAAAGTTTTAATCATACTCACACAAGTACTATGCGAAATTCTTGGCAGGGAGAATGTAAAACGTAAATCTAAAACAATTATTTAGGTATGGTTTAACTTTTATAAAACTTTACTTAATAAAAATAAATCATCCAGAATTTTGACGAAATTTTTAAATAGATTTGAGCAAGGCAATGACAATGAAAAGAACGTATTGAGTTATTACTAGATCCAAGCAACGCATTATAATTATATCAATTAAATAACAAAAATCTAAGTTTAAATCCAAAACTAAAACTGATTTACTTTTCTTCTTTTTTAGTTGTTAAATAAAATTAAAAAAAGGCGTGAATCAAAAGGACTTAATAGGACCGAAACGTTTGGTTTAGGAATATGAATAGGAGTGGAATTCAAATATAAACATGGAGGCTTAAAAATCACACTAAACCAAAACAACGAGTTTCAAAAAAATAAATTTATTTTAAACAAAATATGTATAATAAAATTATTTTTTTTTTTTCTTTATAATTATTTATCTTTTTTTTTGTATTATTATTTTCATTCATTTTTTTCTTTTTTTTTCAAAGCATTGCTTTTGAGTACACTTTTTCAACAATTTCTCCAAAGACTTGATTGTCTCAAGATACAGAAAATTTCCTATCAAAAAAAAATTAGCGTGATTAGATAGGTAGGAATTTGGGCTTTGGTGAAAATGAAATGCTGTGTGGAGTTATCAAATGAATTTGGAAAAAAGGCTCAAAAGCGGCTAACTAGTGGTAAAAGATTTTAGGTTGGCAGGAAAGCTCAAACGTAAACAAAAATGGCCTAAATCATTTTCACGTTTTTTTAAATTTATTTAAAACATAGAGTCGATAAATTTCAAAAAGCAAGTTCGAGATAATAAAAGAAGATTGATGAAATTATCTTGAAAATAAAATAATATGTGACTTGGATCGTTCATATCTACTACGTTATTCAAAATTTGTTCTTACAAAAATTATCTAAAGACGAAAGGAAAATAGTGGATGATAAATTTTTAGAGAAAGTAAAGAAAATAAAGAACGAAAACCATAATAGAAATGCACGTTTTAGAGAAATATTTTACCTTAACATGCTACCGTGAATTAGAAACACAGCATGCCAACATTTTACTTGTGAAATATGATAAAAAAAATGATTAGAAAAATTATAATTAACTACGTTGTTTATAAAGAATTTGAGAAAAACAAAACATAAACATGGGGTACTTATTGAAATACCAAAATGCAGCTATATATATATAATATTTTTTTTTTTGGATTTTTGGATATTGAAAAACAAAAAGAAGGAGGAAGTCCTCCCCCAAGCTTAAAATCTACATTGTCCGCAATGGAGAAGGAGGTTGGAGAACGAGAGAAAAGTAAAGACAGAAATGAAAGACAGAATTGAAAAAAAGGTACTTCCCCGGTTTTATTATGCAGGGCAAGTTGAGTGATGCCGCTCCTCCATGCCTGTGCTGTGGATCTTCATGAAACGTCGTCCGGCGGACTTTGTCATGGAAGCAGAACGTTGGAGCAGGCGATCGCAGAAGTTTCAGCTTGCCGGAGCCATTCGGGCAAAAAGTGAAAAATAAAGAAAACAGAAAAAGATAACTTGGGTTGCCTCCCAAGAGCGCCCTTGTTTTAAAGCGTCGTTTGAGCTCGACGCATCAAAATAATATTCCCAAATATTGTTTAAAATAAAGTTCGAAAAAAGTCAAAGTTTTGAGAAAAATAAAGTTCAGATTAATCAAATGTCAGGACCGGAAAGATAGAGTTAACAGGGTTGAGACTGACATCATCACAGAAATACAGTTTAAGACGCTGACCATTCACTTTGAAAGTACCCTTATCAGGGTGGGAAATAAAACAGTACCATAAGAAAAGACTTCTAAAACAGTAAAAGGCCCAGACCAACGTGATTTTAATTTACCCGGGAATAAACGTAAACGAGAATTATAAAGAAGCACTTGGTCGCCCGGCTTAAAGATTTTTGGGTGCCTAAGATGTCGATCGTGTAAACGCTTCGTCCGCTCTTTATAAAGTCTGTTATTTTCATACGCGTAAGAGCGCCACTCGTCGAGTTCGTTAAGTTGAAATTTTCTAAAATCGCCGACCAGAGTGGGGATCGAAGTTTAAAAATCGTAAGGCCAAAAGGCGCGGTGTTCTAACTCTACGGGTAAATGACACGATTTTCCATAAACCAACCGATATGGCGTACATCCGAGGGCGGTTTTGTACGCTGTTCGGTAGGCCCATAGAGCATCGTCTAATTTGGCGGACCAGTCTTTTCTAGATGTTGAAACAGTCTTTTCTAAAATTCTTTTTATTTCTCTATTCACTACTTCGACTTGTCCGTTAGTTTGGGGGTGGTAGGCAGTGGAAAGCTTATGAGTAACGCCATATTTAGTTAGGATTTTTGAAAATTGTGCGTTACAGAAATGGGAACCCCTATCACTAACGATAGCGCGCGGCGTACCGAATCGAGAAAATAATTTTTTTAGGAAATTAACTACGACTCGGGCGTCATTCGTAGGAAGAGCTTGGGCTTCGGCCCAACGCGAAACATAATCAACGGCAACTAAAATGTACTTATTCCCGAAGCTAGAAGGAAAAGGGCCGACAAAATCAATCCCCCAGGAGGTCGAAAAAACTTCGCACTCTAGGAAATAATTTTGTGGCATTTCATTTTTATTCGAAATATTCCCCGACCGTTGGCAACTATCACACCTACTCACAAAGGCATGCGCGTCTTTAAACAGGGGGTAGGCCAGTAAAACCCGCGCTTAACACTTTTGTGAGCGGTGCGAGCAACTTGATAGTGCCCACCTGTCGGTCCTTCATGCAAATGGTTAATAATATCTAATCCTTCATCAAAGAAACACACCTCCTGATCACTGGTCTGCACAGACTTTAAAAAAGATGCGGGTCCTCCCAAAAATAGTTTTTTAGCTCAGAAAAGAATTTCTTCTTTTGCTGAGATGAAAACTCTTTTGGGAGCACACGCGCCACTAGATAGTTGGCGATGCGGGCAAACCAAGGATAAGTAGATGTGTTAATTACGAAAAGCTTCTCATCAGGGAAATAGTAATGAAAAGAATTTTAATCTAATTGTTCTATAAACAGGTTGTCGAGGCACGAAAGGTGGTCGGCGGCCAAGTTCTCGGCACCTCGCTTATCACGGATCTCTAAGTCAAACTCCTGGAGGAGTAAGACCCAGCGAATCAAGCGAGGCTTGGCATCCGTTTTAGAGAGAAGATATTTGAGGGCCGAGTGGTCCGTAAAAACAATAATTTTCGAAAGAGTAATATAAGGGCGAAATTTGTCAAAAGCGAATACTACAGCTAATAGCTCCTTCTCGGTTGTGGTGTAATTTTCCTGTGCAGATGTGAGTGTTTTTACTAGCATAATAAATGGGGTGGAAGTTTTTGGAAATACGTTGACCTAGTACGGCTCCCACCGCATAACTACTCGCATCACACATTATTTCAAATGGAGGATCCCACACCGGAGCTATTATGATTGGCGCATTAACTAATTTTCTTTTATTAAATTGAAGGCAGCTAGACAGAGGTCATCAAAGATGAATGGGGCGTCTTTTTCTAAGAGATGGGTAAGGGGCTTGGTGATTTTGGAAAAGTCCTTTATGAAGCGGCGGTAGAAACCCGCATGACCCAGGAAACTTCTTATGGCTTTTATGTTCGTAGGTGGCGGCAGTTTCTCGATAACTTCTATTTTCGCAACGTCTACTCAATACCCCTTTCAGAAATTTTATGTCCCAACACTAACCCTTCCCTTACCATAAAATGACATTTTTCCCAATTTAGGGCGAGGTTAGTTTCTTCGCATCGTTCTAAGACTTTTTCAAGGATCTCTAAGCAACTATCGAAGGAATTCCCGAACACGGAGAAATCATCCATGAAAACTTCCATAATGCTCTCTACGTACTTGTCAAAGATGGCGAGCATACATCGTTGGAATGTAGCTGGCGCATTGCACAATCCAAACGGCATTCTTCGGTAGGCGAAGGTGCCGAAGGGACAAGTAAACGTAGTTTTTTTCCTGGTCCTCGGGGGAGATGGGGATTTGAAGATACCCTGAGAGGCCATCGAGAAAACAATAAAAGCTATGTCCGGAAAGTCGTTCTAAAATTTGATCAATGAACGACAAGGGGAAGTGATCCTTGCGGGTGGCATCATTCAACTTACGGTAATCTATACACATTCGCCATCCGGTCACCGTCCGAGTCGGGATTAATTCATTATTTTCATTACTTACGACCGTTATCCCTCCCTTCTTTGGTACTACCTGTACTGGGCTAACCCACTTACTGTCGGATATATGATAGATAATTCCTGAGTCTAACAATTTCATAACCTCGCCCTTAACTACGTCTTTCATGTTTGAGTTTATACGACGCTGAGGTTGTATAGAGTTACGTGAATTATCTTCCATTAAGATTTTATGAGTGCAGAAAGATGGGCTTATGCCCTTAATATCAGATATCTACCAAGCAATAGCTTGGCGATGCTTTTGTAAATTGAAAGAAGTTTATCCTTTTGTGCATCCGTGAGGTAGGCCGAAACTATGACAGGCAGCTTGGAGTCCTTTTCTAAGAAAGCGTATTGAAGGTGCTCTGGTAGTTCTTTCAGTTCCAAGGTAGGGGGGTCATCATACGAGGTTTGGAAATTTGTTCTTTTTCAAAAACTATGTCCTCGTACACTTTTTTATATGTAAAACTAAAAGGGGTCTTGCTAGCGGCCATGGTGGCTTCGTGCAGCGATTCAGTTGGAAAAGTAGAAGAGGAACAGAAATCAAAAAATTCTTTTTCAAAATCAGAGGGGCGGGTGGAGGATTCTTCACTTAGGTGTAGAGATTCAGTTGGAAGAGGAGGAGAGGAACAAAAATTGGAAAATTCTTCTTCAAAAGCAGAGGAGTGAGAGAAGGATTCTTCACTTATGGTATCCATGAAAAAACAGGAGTCATCATTAGCTAGTGTGTTCTTCATCGAGGGGGTGATAGAGAAAGTTACCTCATCGTCGCCCACTCGAAGGAAGAGCTTACCATTGCTTACATCAATGATAGCTCGGGAGGTGGCAAGGAAGGGTCGACCAAGGATCAGGGGAACCTCGACGTCTTCTTCGATGTCCAAAATGACAAAGTCCACCGGGAAGATGAACTTGTCAACTTTGACAAGGACGTCCTCCACTATTCCTAACGGGTATTTGACTGACCTGTCGGCTAGCTGGATACTCATGCGTGTGGAGTTGAGACTACCAATTCCTAACTTTTTAAACAACGAGAGGGGCATAAGATTAATACTCGCACCTAAGTCGGCTAAAGCGTGTTTGACAAAGAGATCACCAAAGACACACGAGATAGAGAAACTACCCGGGTCACTGATTTTCTTTGGTAATCCGTTTGTCAAAACCGCCGAGCACGCGGCATTTAACGTGACATGAGAAAGGTTCTCTAACTTCTTCTTGTTGGTTAGGAGGTCCTTAAGGTATTTTGCGTACTTAGGCATCTGCGATATGGCTTCGTGGAAAGGCAGATTTACGTGGATTTGTTTAAACATTTCCAAAAAAACGGGTGTATTGATCATCCTGTCGTTGTTTATTAAGTTCGGAAGGGTATGGCGGGGATGGATTGTTTTTAAAGGTGGGTGGTGGAGTGAGTTGTTGTTCTAAAATAGGAGTGATACTTTCTTCGGCAGAGGGTGAAATTTTTAAAACGGGAACAGAGCTTTGATTTTTTAAAGCGGAAGCGGAGATTGCCTCGGGTTCTTCACTTTCCATACCAGAAACTTTCTTCCCACTCCGAAGAGTTATTGCTTTCACTTGCTCTCTCGGGTTGGGCTCGGTATTGGAAGGAAGAGACCCTACGGGTCGCTCAGAAATCATTTTAGCGAGCTGTCCTACCTGATTTTCTAAATTTTTAACACTTCCGGTTAACGTTCGAATCGTAGCGTCATTAGCATTCATGTATTTTGAAAATATTTCCTCCAAATTTGGAGGTTTTGGAAAGCTTTGAGGAGGTGGTGGTGGTGCAGAAAAATCACTTTGCGGTGGTGGGCGCACATCATTCGATGGATTGCTCCACGAAAAATTCGGATGATTTCTTAACGCAGGATTATAACTATTCGGAAAATTAAAACCAGGAGGATGATAATTCGCAGCAGAAAAATTATTAAAAGCAGTTCTAGGCATATTATTTACATAATCCAAATGTTCAGCGGGAGGAGTTGCAGATTCCCATACCTGAGGGGCGGAGGCAGCAGTCATCTCCGTAATTTTTTTGCTTAATATTTCTTTCAACTTGCAGTGCGAGTTGGGAGACGTTGTCCACTTCAAAGAGACCTGCAGGTTTGTTTGGGCGGGACCTAGGCACATTCCACTGGTAAGTGTTCATGGCCATGTCTTCAAACAGCTCAAGAGCTGCTTCCGGGGTCTTATGGTTTAAAGTACCGCCAGAAGCTGCGTCTATCATTTGCTTCGTGCTTTGATTTAGCCCATTATAAAACGTCTGCACCTGCAACCATACAGGCAGAGCGTGATGTGGGCATCGTCTTAATAATTCTTTAAATCTTTCCCAGGTTTCGTAAAGGGTCTCAGAGTCTATTTGTCCAAAGGTAGAAATGTCATTCCTAAGTTTTGCAGTTTTAGTAGGCGGAAAATACTTGGCCAAAAAGTTTTCAGTTAATTGCGTCCAAGTAGTTATGCTATTTTTAGGAAGGGTGTTTAGCCATTGCTTAGCCTTAAGTCTAAGAGAGAAAGGAAATAATCTTAGCATAATAGCATCATTTGTGACACCATTTATCTTGAAGGTGTCACAAATCTCAAGAAAGCTGGCTAGGTGTGCGTTCGGATCTTCATCTTGAAGCCCGTCAAATTGCACATACTGCTGCACCATTTGAATTATGCTAGGCTTCAGTTCGAAATTATTATTTGCTATTGCAGGGCGAACTATACTCGATTCTGTACCCTCGAGATTCAGTCGTGCATAATAGGACATAGGCCTTTGCACGACTTCCTCCACGTTGGGTTCTGCCATTCTTAAGGTAGAAAATGACTCGGAATCCTCAACCGGCACTTGGGTAGTAGGGCCTTGAAATCGCGATCTTCTCCAAAGAGTACGCTCAATTTCGTGGTCCAGGTCCAAAGTAACCGACGGACTTCCGCGGGTCATACACTAGAAGAAGAGAGAAGAAGCAAGACTAAAAGTAAAAGAGCTAATGAAGTTCGAAATTTTTTTGAAATAGATTTTTTTATGTTTTAACTCCCGAACTTCCCAAGGGCTACCGGTGAAGGGTTCGCAAGGTACTAGACAAGATAGTGGCATTTAGAGCCACTTTGCCCTTTTCGAGAGAGTTAGGTGGTGTAGAAAATTTTGTGATGTGGGTTTCTATTAAGAATGCGGTAATTAAAATCCAGCCATTTATCTCTGAGCGAGTAGGCGGAAAATAAAAGCTACACTCACGCACTCGACAGAAAATTAAAACACACCCACTCTACAGAAAGTAAACACACTCTACTGAAATAAAACCTGCCAATTAACTCAAGTGAGTAGGCGAAAAAATAAAATACGCACACTTAACAAAATCCAGCCATTTAACTCAAGTGAGTAAGCGGAAAAAATTTAAGAAGAGGCTGAGAAAGAGAAGTGATAAAATTAATATATTCGCGTTTTCAATTTATCAACGAGCGTTGCTTCCCCGGCAACGGCGCCAAAAACTTGATTGCCACTTAGATATCTGCAAGGAGAGAATAACCAAACTAACAATTCATCAAGGCAAGTATACCTATCGAAATGCAGCTAGGGGACACAAGTGTCGTATTGAAATCCGGGAACAGTTGAGTAAGCTTACTCACACGAAATCTATTATTTTATCGACGGAAAAACTAAGTTTTTTTAGAAGAAAGCTAAACGTGCTAAAGGAAGAGAACTACTTGCAATGAAAGAGAGCTACTTGCATGAAAAGCTAAAGAGAGCTAACAGAGCGATTAACTTAAGCTTAGTAACGATGAAAGGGAAAATGCACTCGATCAGAAATCACCTCGGCAAGAGTGGTTAGAAAAATACGATAAATAAACCTAAGCTAATTAGGGTAAAGGTCCTTGACTGTGGAGGTTCCATGAATATTGACACGCTTCTCTCGAAGGCCGTGCCTAACTGAGTTTAGGAAGGTCCGACTGACTTTCACCTAAATCGGAGGCCTAAAACTCGCTTTACGCGGTGAACCCCTCTATTGGATTTTACTCCAATCCGTGAGATTTGAACGTCTGCCTCTCTCGAGGGGTGCGAACAACTCCCTTTACTCTTGAGTGCTCGTTTCAAACTTTCGGCCTCTCGGCTAGCCCAGAATAAAAGCAAAGGTGGAGAGTATATATCGATAATATACTCCAACCCGTGATAAATCAAGAGTAATTCAAAGCTAAACCCTAAAAAGGAAAGGTAAGATTCAAAGCATCATAACCTAATCACTCGAACCTCGGATCTTTAAGATCGAGTACATGGAGGATTAGTTAATCATGGTGAGGTGGAAGAGGGGGGATGAGTAGAAGAAAAATACTGAAAACAGAGCAGGAACGAAAAAGAAAACAACACTTTTTATTAAGAGAAACAACGATCTTACAGCTTGAAAACCAGAGATTACAAGAACATGAGAAGGAAACTACACTATCATTAGCATCATACTACAGAAATAAGCTAGGAGCTAATACAGGGAAAGCATAAGCTAGAGCTACGAACTAAAAATGGAAAGACATGCTTAAAAAGTTCAGAAATACAAAGGACAGAACCTCCCCTCTCAAAGCGAAAAGTTGTCCCTAAACCCCTGGAGTTGGGCTCTAATTATAGAATTTTTCGGGTCGGGTCACGCCCCCCTGTCACGCCCTGGTCGGGCGTGACCCTAGGGCGTGACACATTCGGCGCGACTTTTTCGGGCAGGAATTGAATTCTGACGGAGTTGTTGCGGTACACGCCCACAAGTCACGCCCTGGCAGGGCGTGTACCTGGGGCGTGTTGTTTGCGGCGTGACTTTGTTGAGCTGAAATTGAATGCTGAAGGTGATGGGCGGAATTGCTGAAGTATACGCCCATATGTCACGCCCGGGTCAGGCGTGACCCTGGGGCGTGACACTTTCGGTGCGACGGTGGAGCGGGAAAAACGAGCGCGCTGCGGCGATTCCTCGGAACCTGGGGACACGCCTCTAGTACACGCCCGTGTCGGGTGTGACACGGGCGTGACCGAGGGCGTGTACACTAAGTTTCCATGGAATGCAGTTTCGGACCACTTGCTTCATTCCTCTGGGTTACATGCCCTAGGTACACGCCCTGGTAGGGCATGACAGTGGGGCGTGTCACAGCAAACTTCGGCTGAAAGCCGTGAAAACCTGCAAAAAGCAGAAAAAATGCATTAGCGACAAAAATATATACAAAGGGGAATCAAAACAAGTACTTTACAAGACATGATTTGCTCTAAAACCCCGAAAATATCCTAATAAAATTGACTGCAAACCGTATTATCAGTTACTTTATGTAACCCGATCCTTAAATTATAAGCTTGTATGGGCATCCTTATAAGTTAAGTTACTTTCCTGCTATTGATACCTTACTTGTTAGTTTGCTATAGCTCTTAAATAACTGCTAGATTATGATACTGTTTCTCTTACACTATTGCCACCTGCTTGTACTTCTTTTATTACTTGCATATATATATTATCCTTGTTCCTTCTCCCGGCCCGGTGCTGAGGAGTCGTCGGGGGAGCGGATGTGAAGCCATTTAGTCATTTCGACTAACAGTTGCTACGACTTCCTTTTTAGGAGGTCACGTTGCAGGTAGAGCAACCGCAGACTATGCAGCAGGACAGCCAAGCCAGGATGACAGGGCCTGAAGTGACGGTGTCGTCGCTACCGTCGGTTACGGATGTGAGTGTTGCGAGATTTTGTTGTAGCCTGTTTGGGCAATTTTATAGCTGTACTATGATATTGTAGAAGCCTATTTTAGCTTCTATATTTTGATGTACTATTTGGACATATATGCTTAGTGTGGATTTGTCTTCTTTTACATTTGGTTTGGTTGGGTTGGCATGTTCTATTGATATTGGTTGTAGCCGGCGGAATAGGCGTCTTGTGGTACAGGTTAGCCCGTGTGCTAATGCTACCGCAAGGCGGCTTTTCCGGGCATAAGACTCCCCCTTCGTTTCATGTTTTGGGATCCGGGAGGAGGGGGGGGGGGGTCTTACAAATGGTATCAGTTTGCCACGATCCTCAACTAAAGAAGTCATTCAACAATGGGCCACCCCCATTCGATTAGTCAGTTTGGGGACGAACTAACTTAGTGGAAGTAGTGGTGTGCCCATATGTAATTCACACTAAGTTTGTCCAACTTTGACCTTAAGATTAGCCAACCTGACCATGAGTTTGTGTCCTACGTGTAGATTCCAGTTCATGTTGAACCGATGGGAGGCACTCCTACCCCTTCCATACCCACTCAGTTCCAACAATCTGAGTTGGGGCAGACGCTCGCCGCCATTCTCGATGCTTTTTGGGTGCAGCAACCTTCGGTGCAACAACAGGCTCCGGGTTCTAACTGGCTGAGCACCGTTCGGGCTCTCTCCCCTCCCACCTACCTCGGGACGGAGTCGGCCGTCCGCACGGAGGAATGGCTTGACACGGTCGAAGAGCTATTGGCGGGGATTCGTTGCTCGGCCAACATGGCTGTATCATTGGCGGTGTCCGTCTTACATCTACATGCTAAGAGGTGGTGGAAGTCCCTCATGGGCTCTACCTTCTAAGGCCGGGTCTACACAGAGATAAGTTGGATTGAATTCTCGGGTGTTTTCTTGGAGCACTTTATCCCTACATCGGCCCGAGATGAGCTTGAGCAGTGGTTTCTTCTACTAAAGCAGGGATCAAAGTCGGTTACGGAATACCAGCGGGAATTCTAGCATCTCACAAGGTTTATAGATTCTTACGAGTTGGATGACAGAGGTTATGCCAAGCGCTTCTACAAAGGGCTGCAAGATCCCCTAAGGCAGTCCCTTTTGTTTATAGCGGATGGTAGCTTGGCGGAGATCATTATGTTGGAACACCCTATTACTGATTTGGGCAAGGATCACTATGTCCTTATGAAAATTGTTTTGACCTTCTTGTATAGTTTTTAAGGTCAATTAGATTGAGTTTAAGGGTTAGAATTTATGTATGAAAGCTGCCCCCAAGACCCTCAGATCAGTTATTCAAATTCAGGAGACTAAGTCAAATTCGTTAAGCTTAGGTCGACGAATCGTCGAACTCAGTTCGACTATCTCTGAGCTCAGTTCAACGAGTCGTCGAACTCCGTTCGACGATCTTCGAGCTCAGATCGACGTTTCTGTCTCTAACCGTTTTCCCAGTCTCTGAGCTCAGGTCGACGATAGTTGAGCTCAGATCGACGATTTCTGTTTCCAGTCTAGTTCCAGTCTCTGAGCTCAGGTCGAAGATTTTCTGGAGAGATCGACGATTCTCAAGATTCAAATTCAGACAGTTATAGAATTCTATCTTATTTATTCCCAGTATTTATTTCAAGGATCTTGTAGCCGTTTCAATTAATCTGGAGCAAGTTTTAAGGGAGATTTAAAGGAATGTTCTCTAGGACTTTCCTCCAGAGACAAAATTCATTTAAGGAAGTCATTAATGAGTGGCTAAAGGCTATCTTGGAGACAGAGAATCACTTCATTCCTTTCAGATCTAAGGAATAAAAGAACATATTCATTCTGCTGTCCTAACAGTAACAGTAATACACAGAAAGAGAACAGTCATAGACAGACACACAGACAGAATTCATTCAGAACACTCACCACTGAAGGAGATCAACATTCAAAAAAAAAGATTTTCTAGATCTCTTTTGACTCAAGTGTTCAGAGGCTTCATCCATCAAGAATCCAGACAATACACATTTCAGCAACTGCTGGAATCATTCTTTGCTGGAGATCTCATCTACTGAAGGCCTATCACCCTAGTGCAAAGCTTCTTTTCCTGAACAACTTCCAGATCTCAGGGGGAGCTTTGATAACATCATCCACTAGTCTTCTCTCTGATTGTTGACAGAGAAGAACATCTCACCTCTTTCTTTTTCTACTGTAAAAGGGTTTCTCAAAACTCCCTTCAAAAATTTTGTGCTGGTTTCTGAGACCTTGTCAAAACTCAGTGGTGGCAAGACACCTGATCAAAAAATCTGTTTGGTTTTTGAGCACCTTATCAAAAGCTCATTGGTGCCCAGGACACCTGATCAACTCATCCTGCAGTGGATTCCTACCTAGGGTGGTAGAAGATTGGATGTACCCAGATTGATTGGGGAACCACTATAGCTCCTTGTGTCTTCTAGTTGCTATATTTTGTTTGCTGTGTGCTGTGATTTTATTTCTTGCTTTCATAATTTTTATTTACTGCAAGCACCTTACACATATATTTAAATTAAGTCTTCCACTACAAAATAATTTTTAACTTGAAAATTATTTTAGTATACTCTATTCACCCCCTCTAGAGTTAAGGTAGATCTTATCCCCACTTTCAATTGGTATCAGAGGGAGGTTGGTTAAAACCACCATACCTTATTGGCTGCACATGCTAACACCTGAACCAAAAGATCTCTGATAAGATCAATCTTTCATAGAGGGTTCTTATTGTTATTATTTGTATTATATTTATCTTTATATAAAACCATGGCACAGAACAAAGATTATGCTAGCACCAGACCTCCAGTGTGCAATCTATCTAAGTTTGCACTTTAGAAGGCAAGGATAAGATTGTACATGAATTCTATTGATGAAGATATCTTTAATTCTATTTTGACAGTGTGTCCAAGACCCCCAGCAAATACAAATACAAGTGCTGTTTCACCTCCTTCAGGAACAGATGCAGAAATCAAAAAATGGAAAGTTGCAGATGTCAAAGCAATGAACATTTTGGCACAAACCATGTCTGATGAAATATTTCAAAAAGTAGTTGAATGCAACTCAGCAAAAGAGATATGGGACAAACTATCTGAAATAGTGTCAGGATCTGCAGATGAAAGGAAAGATAGAATATCCCATCTCATAACTCAGTATGAGAACTTCAAGAAAGGAGAAACTGAGTCAGTTACTGATATGCATAACAGACTCAATCTTATAGTCAATGAACTGAAAACCTTGGACAAGGAGATCTCATTGACTAAACTCAATGACAAAATCCTAATGTGCTTCCCCAGCACTTGGGACTCAAGGATCTAGCCAATCAAGGATGCCAGAAGCCTAAATGAGATTACCACTGAGGCTCTTTTGGGCAAGCTCAAGTCTTATGAGCTGCTTATCAAGAACAGAGAAGAAGAGCAGAAGGCTGCTACACCAGCAATCAGAAAAGAGAAATCACTAGCATTCAAAGCTATTGAAGATCAGCCTGAAGACAAGGTCACAGGCAATGAAGAGCTGCAAAGCTTACTGACCAAAAGGTTTTACAAAATGGCCAGGAAGGACTTCAGGAAAAAGTCATTCAGAGGGCATGAAAACCAAGGTATGATAAGTCCAATAACAAAGAAATTATTTGTTTTGGATGCAGGAAACAGGCCACATTGTGTCTGACTGTCCAGAAAATCAGAATAAGGATAAGAAGGACAGGAAAGAAAGGAGAAGAGACAAAGAATTCAAGAAAAACAGCAATGACAAACCCTCCTCCAGCAAGAACAAACATAAGGCAGGGGTTTGTAGCTGAAACCTAGAGTGAAATAGTAGAAGAATTAGAAGCTTCATCCAGCTCAAGTGATGATGAAGATGATGCTGAAGAAAAAGAATTCTGTATGATGACTATTAATGCCTCTCAACACAATACTAATGTAGAATAAGAGTCAGAGTCTGAATCAGAAACTCAATCTGAAGAGGATCAGGTAAAAGACTCATTTGATTTTTATTCAGAGGACTTCAAATGTGAATTTAAGGCACTTTGATTAGATCTATTAAAATCTGAGAAAGAAATTATTTCTCTCAGAAATCAAATGTCTGAACAAAGCACCTTAAAATCAGATAACCTCAAACTCTCTGAGGAGTTGGAATACCGTAGGGAGCAGATAGCCTCACTGAAAAGTGAACTATCAGAGGCCAAGAAGTTTGAAGAATCCCTCAATGGGAGAAGTATCAAACTAATGGACATCACAAGCACAGTGAACTCAAGATTCAATAGTACACTGGGCTTGGGTGCTTCATCCAGCCAACCAATAGTATTAACAACCCCAATCAAGTTTATCTCAGATAAAGGTAAGGGAGTTGTAGAGGTGGCCAGGAAGAATTCTGATTTACCTAAGAAAACAAAAGTTCAACAGAAAACGTCGAATGGAGCCCGACGATCACCGAATGGAGCTCAACGATCTCAGGTTGAATCGTCGAACTCATGTCGACGATCTCTGAACCCTGAACTCTGGCATAGTCGATCTTCGAACAGAGCTCGACGATCTGACCCAAGATCGTCGAACTCAGCTCAAAGATCGTCGAACAGAGCTCAGAGTTTTGAAAAATCTTTCAAAGGTAAATCAAACTTCAATCCTATAGGTCCTACATCTCAGAGGTTTAACCCTTATTCTGAATTGATAATACATCCTAGGAGATATCATCCTGAAGGCTATAAGAGTCAACCATGAATGTATTTTATTTCAGAATTTAAAGGTTATCAACCTAGGCCCAAGGTAAACTGGGTCAAAAATAAATAAATTATTTTATGTGCAGGTGAATACCTATCCAACATCAAACCAGCAATGATATCTGGATAGTGGGTGCTCAAAGCACATGACAGGACAAAGCCAAACTTGGACCCAAAGTAATATTTGGTGATTCAAACTTTGGACTAACAAAAAGATATGGTGCAGTCCAGATTGGCTCAGTCACATTCAAGAAAGTATCTTATGTGGAAGGACTGAAGCACAAGTTAATCAACATCAGCCAACTGTGTTATGAAGGCTACCAAGTGACTTTCAACAAATCCTCATGCAAAATCAAATCAGAGGACAACACAATTGTGTTGACAGGTAAAAGGAAATGTAACATTTATCTTGTAGATTTTCTTTCAACCAAGGTAGATATATGCTTGTTCAATTCTATTTGTAGATCTAATGAACTATGGCATAAACGATTATGACATATAAACCTTAGAACCATTGCTAGGCTATCCAAGGACAACCTTGTTAGAGGACTACCTTCTGACCCCTACAAGAAGGAAGGACTTTGCAGGGCTTGTTAATTAGGCAAGCAAACCAAAAATAGCTTCAAGTCACTTAATAAGAGTGATTCACCTAGGATTTTGTATCTGTTACACATGGATCTCTTTGGACCCATTATAGTACAAAGCTTAGGAGGGAAATCTTATACTTTAGTAGTTGTAGATGACTTCTCTAGATTCACATGGGTGTTCTTTCTGAGGAAGAAGTCTGATAACTTTAAGTGTTTGACAGAGTTTCTCAAATGCATATAGAGTGAGTTCAATACACACATTGCCCTGATCAGAACTGAGCATGGGACAGAGTTTGATTCTCTTCTTATTAAAGAGTTCTGTCAGAGTGAAGGGATCAGACACACTTTCTCAGCTCCTATAACTCCTCAACAAAATGGGGTAGCTGAAAGGAAAAATAGAACCCTTATTGAATCTGCTACTACATTGTTGTCAGATGTTTACCTTCCTCTATCCTTTTGGGCAGAGGCAGTGAACACCTCCAACTATGTGTTGAATAAAAGTTTGATATATAGGCTGAAGGGCAAGACTCCCTATGAATTTCTCAAAGGGAAGAAAGCTAAAGTAGATTATTTAAAAATTTTTGATTGCATTTGTTACATTCACAATAATGATAAGAAATACATAGCAAAATTTCAAGCTAAAGCTGATGAAGGAGTGTTTCTGGGATACTCCATGATCAGTAAAGCTTATAGGACGTATAACAAATCTACTCTTAAAATTGAAGAATCTGTTCATGTATCCTTTGATGAATCTAACATGTCTTTTAAGGAGAAGAATGCTTCTACTATAGAATCTTTGCAGGTACACTCTCTTGCTGAAAATTTGGACAGGTTACATATTATACAAAAGGATGAAAGCAGTGAATATGAAGAAGATATTTAACATCCTGGAGAGAATCTTCTTGAAGAGCCAGTTGTTGTTCCATAAGAGGAAACAACAACACAGGTTGGTGAACAATCAACACCCCCTATTGATTTAGTGATATCAAGAGACCATCCAATCTCCCAAGTGATTGGAGACATCTCAGATGGTCTGCAAACCAGAAATCAGGTCAACCAAAACCTGATGCACACCTGCTTTCTTTCTCAAATTGAGCCTCAATCCATTCAAGATGCAGAACAAGATCCACACTGGATCATTGCAATGCAAGAGGAATTACATCAATTTGAAAGGAACAAAGTTTGGGAACTAGTGCCAAGGCCAAAGGATCACTCCATTGTTGGAACAAAATGGGTGTTTAGAAATAAATTGGATGATCAAGGAGTCATTGTAAGGAACAAAGTAAGGCTAGTTGCTCAAGGATAATCTCAAGAAGAAGGGATAGACTATGACCAGACCTTTGCACCAGTTGCAAGGATAGAGGACATAAGAATCTTCTTAGCTTATGCAGCACACAAAGGATTCAAGGTATATCAAATGAATGTAAAGAGTGCTTTTCTTAATGGAGACATCAAGGAAGAAGTCTATGTTAGACAACCCCCAGGTTTTATTTCTCCAACTCATACTGATTATGTTTTCAAATTGCATAAAGCATTATATGGTCTAAAGCAAGCTCTTAGAGCATGGTATGAGACCCTAGCATGCTTTCTTCTGAAAAATGATTTTATAAGGGGTAGAGTCGACCAAACTCTTTTTATTAGAACTCATAAGTCCAATACCTTACTAGTACAAATCTATGTAGATGACATTATCTTTGGTTCAACTGATTCAAATCTGTGCAAAGGTTTTCCAACCTAATGCATTCTAAATTTGAAATGAGTAGCATGGGTGAGCTTTTCTTCTTTCTAGGATTGCAAGTCAAACAGCATGCTGAAGGCATATTCATCTCTCGAACCAAGTATGTAAAATAACTGGTTAAGAAATTTGGTATGTCTGAAGCATCATGTATGAAAACACCTATGCCTACTAATGCTGTATTAGATGCTGATGAACATGGGAAACCTGTTGATCAGACTACATATAGAGCAATGATTGCTTCTTTATTGTACCTTACAGCTAGTAGACCTGACATAATGTTTGCTGTATGCATATGTGCTAGATTCCAAGTGAGCCCTAGAGAGTCACACTTCACCTTAGTAAAAAGGATTCTTAGATATGTGAAAAGTTGTCCAAATCTAGGTCTCTGGTATCCAAAAGACTCGGAATTTGACTTAACTGGATTTTCAGATGCTGATTATGCTGGATGCAGAATAGACAGGAAAAGCACCAGTGGAACTTACCAGTTTCTTGGTGACAGACTTGTCTCCTGGTTTTGTAAGAAACAAACATCTGTGTCCACATCAACTACTGAAGCTGAATATATGGCAGCAGGTAGTTGTTGCTCACAGATCTTGTGAATTCAAAATCAGCTCCTAGACTATGGCTACAACTTAGAGAAGTCAAAAATTTTCTGTGATAACACTAGTGTTATTTCTATAGCACAAAATCCAGTCCTCCATAGTAGGACAAAACATATAGAAATTAGGCATCACTTTTTAAGGGACAATATTGAGAAAAATAAAATTAAACTTCAATATATCCCAACTGACTTGCAAAGGGGAGATATTTTCACCAAACCATTGGATGAAAAGAAACAGACATTCTTCCTGAATCAGTTAAGAATGCTAGATGGAGGAAGTTTAAAATAAGATCCAAGATTTTAAAACTCTAAAATTGACCAAGACTAGGCAAACAATTTGATTTTTCTAGTGTCTATAGGTTGTTTCTGGTCTCTGAACTGCGCTCGACGTTTTTCCCAAAGATCGTCGAACGAAGATCGACGTTCTTAGAAATCATCGACCTGAGTTAAACGCCTTTCAAATAGTGCTAAGCTATCTTCTTCAGGTCAACGATCATCGAACGGAGCTCGACGCTCTCCAATATCGTCGAACGGAGATCGACGGTGTTGAAGACCTTTTAGATTCCTTTGGAAGCCCAGATCGTCGAACAAAGTTCAATGATCTGTCCTTTTCTGCGTCGAACCCTAATATAAAATTCATTTTTCGGCCGTCGTTCTCCCTTTGCGCTTTCATACTCTCTGCAGAATTTCCCTTTCCCTCCAAACTCTTCTACAATTGGTCTTTTGTTTGTTCATTTTTGCAGGTAAAAATGGCCGTTTCTGTTGCAGTTTTGGCAGCAATGAAATTTGACACTGAATTCGATATCGATATGGACTCGTTTGAGACCAGTGATCAGATTTTCAATGATATTCTGGATTTATTAAAAGATCAATAGCTAGTACACATCATGACCACAAGGATAAAACTGGCTGCAGATGAAATCAAAGAATGGGTGTATACTGCTCACAATCAAGATCAAAATACAGTGATTGGAACTATATCAGGAACTCAGGTATCTCTTACACCTGCTATATTAACAGAAGTTTTTCAATTGAGTACTGGTCAAGATTCTCTTGAGTTGTCTGGAGAGAATTTGCAAGTATGCTTGATAGAATGGGTCACTCAGCAACAAACCCTAACAAGCTGCTTAACAAAAATCTGTCAATGGAATACAGGTTTCTAGCAGATGTTGTTGGAAAGGTCCTGTTAGAAACAAATTCTGCCCATGATACCATATCCAGGTATCAATTATGTTTAATGGGTGCTTTGGTGGACAAGAAATAGTTGAATTGGGGAGAAGTTTTCTTTGATTTAATTAAAAAGAAAGTGAATAAGAACTTTGTGAATTTTGGAAGGATTCTAGGGCTATTTCTTCATAGCAGATGCCCTGAGCTGCTTGTTTCAAGTGAGATGCATATCAATGCCTCTAAGAGGTTAACCTGTGCCCTTTTTGGCAAATGGGACAGGCAAATTGCAAAGCCAAGCAGAGCCTCTGCAATCATCTCATCTTCAGGCACCAGGACTGATTCAGTCACTTCCCCTCAGGAAACTGCCCTATCAGAAGAACTGTCTGCCTCCTCATTTCCACCTTCTTAACCTACTGTTCCCTCAACAATTATCACATCCACCATAACCATCTCAATTTCATCCCCCATATCCATTCCATCTCCAAACTCAATTCCTTCCCCAACACCAATATCCATTAAAGATGTTTTCCATCCATTACATCATTATCCACACATAACCATTGGATCATCATCTCACCTTCCATCCTTCAATCTCTTAGATGATTACTATATGGATGACTCTCACTCCTCACCCCTTGAGCCACCATCTTCTTCTACATTATATCAACAACTACTACAAGACATCCTTGCTCAACCATCATTCACTCCATCTATCTCCATTCCATTAACTTCCATCTCCACCATTCCTATATCTCAACCATCAATTCCACCATCCACATTAACACTTTCTCCAACCGCATATACAGCTCCTCCTACATCCATCTCTGCCACACTCATCTCTACCTCTACTCAAGCACCACTTGAGCAAGTAGATCTCTCAGCCATTACAGATAAGCTTTATGAGATGTTAGCTCTAAGGCTATCACTCTTGCTGGAGACCTCCCTGGCTTCACTTCTAAAATCAGTTCAGGAGTTATCTGACAGGCTTTCTTCCCTATATCCTCCTCAGGCAATTCCTTCTGTTGGGTGCCTTGATCCAGTATCTACTGAATCTAGGCAGGGGGAGATGTCATATGAAGTAGAGAGATTGCCTGCTTTAGAGATTCCAGTTCCAGCTCTAGTTCCAGTTATAACAGTTGACCTCAGGTCACTGCTGTAAGAGTTTGATACTGTTTACCTCAGCTGCCTTCCAGTTCTGACAAGAGAAGATCTTACTAAGGCCATTGTGCTTATTTCTAGATGTGAGCCCAACAGAATCTCTTCTTATATAAATTCTTTCAAGGCTGTGGACAGTGCTCCTTCAGTTTCTGTTGTTCCTGTTACTGCTGCTGCTGATGCTGTTTTAGCTTCTGATGATGTGCTTATGACAGAGGCTAATGACTCTGAGCCTGATGTTTCTGTTGTTATTTCTGAATCTGTTGTTCCAGTTACATCTGTTATTTCTGAATCTGAGCCTGCTGTTGCTGTTACTGCTGTTGTTTCTTCTATACAACAAAGAGATTACATCAAAAGGCTTGATGAACTCTATGACAATCCTCAGAGCTCAGATAGTGATCAATTTAGAACCGATTCTGATGATTCCTCTGCAACCATTTCAAGGAAGAGGAAAGCTAGAAGCAAGGCCCTAAAGAGAGTTCCCCAGGAGAAAATTAAAAATGTAAATGATATTCCATACTATGTTTTGCATGATTGTCCAATTACAGAACCATGGATGCAGTTCTCCAGGAATCAACAAAAGGCAATGAAGAAAAAGAAGAAATATGATAAAGAATCATCTCACTTCAATCCTCCTCCTCCTCCTCCTCCTTCACCAGATGCAGGTACTGGTGGAAGTTCTGCTTATCAGTCATCTGTTGCTAAAAATCAAAACACCTTTCAGTTTCAAGGAAGATCTCAATCAAGAGGATCTCAATCAAGAGGCTACCAATTCAAAAGAGGACAGTACAGGGGAAATCAAAGAGAATTCAGAGTTTATTCTAAAGGTTATTCTAGGCAGCATCCTTATCATAGGGAAGGACAGGGTCCCACTGACTCTATATCTGGTCCTTTCCCTTATAAGTTAAAAGATCTAGTTCCTTCCAGAGCCCCTCCTGATGATTCTTCAAACAGATATGAACCTCCTGTTCCATTTGAATACCCAGAGAATAATCCTAATTCTTGGACAGCAAGGATGAAAGAGTTGGCTGCACTAGATCAAATTAAAAAGGCAAGAGAACAAGGAAAAGATACTTCAAATCTCACCACTCTATTAAAACAGAGAAAGAAAGAACTTGAAAGATATTCTTCCAGCAAATTCTTTGACTCAGAAAGCTATATGAAGCTGCACACAGAAGCTGTAGTCCCCAGGATAAAACATCAAACCTTTCTAGGTGCAGATGATGACAGAAGATCCAAGAAAGAAGCTCTTAACCCTAACAGAGAAATAGTTCTCAAAAGGGAAAGGAAAAGGAATGATTATGTAAGCTGACAGTGTTATCTATTCTGAATTTCTGTGTGTTTTTCTTCAATGTTGTTTTTGATTTTATATCTACATTGTATGCTTTTATTTCCTATGTCATGTAAATAGTAATCCTAACCCAAATAGGGGGAGATTGTTGGAACACCCTATTACTGATTTGGGAAAGGATCACTATGTCCTTAGGAAAATTATTTTGACCTTCTTGTATAGTTTTTAAGGTCAATTAGATTGAGTCTAAGGATTAGAATTTAGGTCTGAAAGCTCCCCCCAAGACCCTCAGATCAGTTATTCAAATTCAGGAGACTAAGTCAAATTCGTTGAGCTTAGCTCGACAAATCGTCGAACTCAGTTCGACTATCTCTGAGCTCAATTCAACGAGTCATCGAACTCCGTTTGACGATCTTCGATCTCAGATCAACGTTTCTGTCTCTAACTGTTTTCCTAGTCTCTGAGCTCAGGTCGACGATAGTTGAGCTCAGATCGATGATTTCTGTTTCCAGTCTAGTTCCAGTCTCTGAGCTCAGGTCGATGATAGTTGAGCTCAGGTCGACGATTTTCTGGAGAGATCGACGATTCTCAAGATTCAAATTCAGACAGTTATAGAATTCTATCTTATTTATTCCCAGCATTTATTTCAAGGATCTTGTAGCCGTTTCAATTAATCTGGAGCAAGTTTCAAGGGAGATTTAAAGGAATGTTCTCTAGGACTTTCCTCCAGAGACAAAATTCATTTAAGGAAGTCATTAATGAGTGGCTAACGGCTATCTTGGAGACAGAGAATCATTTCATTCCTTTCAGATCTAAGGAATAAAAGAACATATTCATTCTGCTGTCCTAACAGTAACAGTAATACACAAAAAGAGAACAGTCATAGACAGACACACAGACAAAATTCATTCAGAACACTCACCACTGAAGGAGATCAACATTCAAAATTAAAAGGATTTTATAGATCTCTTTTGACTCAAGTGTTCAGAGGCTTCATCCATCAAGACTCCAGACAATACACATTTCAGCAACTGCTGGAATCATTCTTTACTGGAGATCTCATCTACTGAAGGCCTATCACCCTAGTGCAAAGCTTATTTTCCTGAACAACTTCCAGATCTCAGGGGGAGCTTTGACAACATCATCCACTAGTCTTCTCTCTGATTGTTGACAGAGAAGAATATTTCACCTCGTTCTTTTTCTGCTGTAAGAGGGTTTCTCAAAACTCCCTTCAAAAGTTTTGTGCTGGTTTCTGAGACCTTGTCAAAACTCAGTGGTGGCAAGACACCTGATCAAAAAATCTGTTTGGTTTTTGAGCACCTTATCAAAAGCTCATTGGTGCCCAGGACACCTGATCAACTCATCATGCAGTGGATTCCTACCTAGGGTGGTAGAAGAGTGGATGTACCCAGATTGATTGGGGAACCACTATAGCTCCTTGTGTCTTCTGGTTACTATATTTTGTTTGTTGTGTGCTGTGATTTTATTTCTTGCTTTCATAATTTTTATTTACTGCAAGCACCTTACACATATATTTAAATTAAGTCTTCCACTGCAAAATAATTTTTAACTTGAAAATTATTTTAATATACTCTATTCAACCCCCCTCTAGTGTTAAGGTAGATCTTATCCCCACTTTCATATTGATATGGCAAAAAGATTGGAGGCGGACCAGTTGGGATGTAGTAAGAGGCCTGCGGAGGACGTGATGGAAGCCGACCCAAGAAATAGAAGGAGGCAGGAGTTCAGAGGAGGAAGAGGATATCAAAGAGGTGGAGGGCATGTCCACCGAAACTATAGGGTGGAGCATCCGGTTCCGCAGCTGCCTGCGTTGCCTCCACCACCACAGCCTCAGTAATTTCAACAACCTGAAGGGCGTCATGGGCTGGTGTGCTTCGAATGCAACCAGCCGGGCTGAAAGTGCAGGTTAGATCTGAAATACTCTAGAGGGGGGGGGGGGTGAATAGAGTATAGTGCTCACTAAAAACTTTTTATAACTTTTGTTGTAAGCTTAGGTGAACAAGTCAGCAAATTAAATAAATAAACACAACAACCTAAATAATCACAGAACAACACAGAACCACACAGCCAAAACAAAACGAAGGGCAACTAGATGACACAATAATTTTTATAGTGGTTCTCCAACCTGGGTACATCCACTCTTCTACCACCCTGATAGGAATTCACTCAGGTTTTTGATCAGGTGCCTGACACCAATGTGCTTTTGATCAAGTGCTCAAAAACCAAACCTCAAGTCTTTAGGAGGGAGACTTGCAACCAGAATAATTTTGAAGGGAATTAAAACCCTGTACAGGAATTGGAAAGAAAAGAGATGGTGTCTTCTCTGTCAACAATCAGAGAGAAGACTTGTGGATTGATTGTAGCAGCACTTGCTCCCCCTGAGATCTTAAATTAGTCAGGAGTGCTGGATCACTGCTTCAGGGTGATAGATCTTCAAAGACCTAGAATGCCTGGACCAGAAATTTGTTTCAGGAACTCCTTTGACAGATTGTTATATGTTGTCCTTTGAAGTAGTCCTGTAGAGTTGAAGGAAGAAGTCTCTTAATAATGATTGGTTGTTCTTCTTCTTCTTGAAAATATCCTCTGGTCAGGCTGATTGCAGTAGAACTTTTGATTTCAGTATGCTTGTTATTCTGTGCAATCTGAGTGTGTGTCTGATTGTCAGTATTGATTGTTGTACTATTACTTTATATCTCTTGATTGATTGTTTTTCTTTCTGTATATCTTTTTGACTGAGGAACATTCAAAAATTTGAATGTCGAGTAGTAATTACAGTCGGCCTTGGAAAGAAGCAGTAATCAATAATTTCCCTAACTGTCCCATGGAAAAACGACATGTAATAATCCATAGTCAATGCGCGTTCCAACGGTAACATTCCGAGAAGATCTGGCATTAATAACTCCAGATTCATCGCCAAGAAACGGGATGGGAAACTTAAAGAAAACCTAGTCTGGAATCGTCGAACGGAGAACACAATTCGTCGAGCTGAGATTGAGTTCGTCGAGCTGAGCTTGAGTTCGTCGAGCTGAGCTTGAGAGAGTTCGTCGAGCTGAGCTTGAGAGAGTTCGTCGACCAGACAGTCTTCATTCGTCGAACAGACAATCTTCATTCGTCGAGCTGAGAATTATCATTGTCAGACAGAATTCATCGAACTGAGATCCAAGTTCGTCGAGTGAAGAAAGATTGTGGACTTAGCCAAATATTCTGCATCTGCTGATATCCAGTATCGACACAAGCTGGCATCGACTCAAATCTTCTGGTGTCGATATGAACTTGTGTTGACTAATATCCTGGTGTCGACATAAATCCTCTGGTGACGACATGAATTGTCTGGTGTCGACACATGCCCTAAGTGTCGGCACAAATACTCTGAGTTCAGAATTTGTCGAGTAGAGTACAACATTCATCGACCTGAGAAACTGACTTCGTCGACCTGAGAAGCTGAGAACTTGAGGTTCAAGTTCGTCGAGCTCAGAATCTGATTCGTCGACCGAAGCTTGAAGCTGGACTTAGAAAAATTCTGAACTTGTCCTGACTTTAGCTTGATGTAGAAACTGAGTCTTCGTCGAACAGAGAACCAAGATCGTCGAGCTCAGCACAAAGAATTGTCTCACGATCGTCGAGCGCAGAACTCCTTTCGTCGAGCTGAGTTCGACGAACGTCGAACTCATTTAACTTAGTCTTGAAATCCTCTAAGTCTGAAGTCTCTGATGGTCTTGATGATAGCTGGTCCTTCTGAAGTTGAACCTAATGACTTGACTTAGACTCTAGGAAACAACTTAACCCTGGCTATACATGATGGGTCACATCCTAAGTCAGTGAACCTAGCCCAAATCAACTAGGGATCCAACAATCTCCCCCTATTTGGGTGAGGTCACTAACAAAGACTCAAAATAGAAACAAACAGAAAAACAAAGCAAGAAAAGAGATATATCTGGCAGAGAATTACCAACACATGCAACAGATATATATATATACATAGCTTTGTTTAAACAGATAACATAGTTTGAAAAACAAAACAGACAAAAATAGAAACAACAAGAAGATTACTTCTTTGGCTTCTTCTGCTTGGACCTGTCTTCAGATGTCTGCTCTCCTGTCTTCTTAAAGATGATTTCTCTCTTTGGATCTTGAGCTTGAGCTTTTGTCATAGTCATATCAGCTGCCCCAATAATATTCAATGATGTAGCTCTGGGGACAACTGCTTCCGGATGGAGTTTCATATAGTCATCAACATTAAACAATTTATTACCTTTGTCAAACCTTTTCAGCTCTTCTTTTCTATACTTTGACATTATTGTGAATCCAGAAATATCTTTTCCTTCATCCTTGGCTTTATTGATTAAAGATAGTCTAATTAATTCCTGATATCTAGCCATTCTTACAGTATTTGCAATTTCAGGATCTTCAAAAGGAGTTGGAGGAGAGTAGGGTATTTTTGGACTTTTAGCCATTTGAACTTCAGAGGTTTGCTGCTGCTGCTGCTGTTGATGCTGTTGATGACTACCTGAGGATGACTGCCTATGCTGGCTGCTTCTAGAAGATCTCCCTGACTGTCTTTGATATGTTTGCATTGGGGCAGATCTCTTGGAGCTAGAGCCACTAGCACCAGCTGCTCGAGGAGGAGGAGGATCCTTCCTAAATCTGTGCACTGGAGGAGGGGAATATCTCCTGCTTCTCTTTATTTCTTTCTATTGGTTCTTGGATAGCCACATCCATACAAGCATCCCTTTGTATGGAGTAACATTGTGCAGAATATAATAAGGAGTGTCTGCAGTGGGATTTGGCTTAGGAGCTGGAGGAGGAGGATCCTTCCTTTTCTTAGATAACATCTTCTTTTTCTTACTAGCAGCATCTTCATCAGAATCATCATCATCTTCATCTTCTTCTTCACTATCTGAACCCTGAGGGTTATCATACATTACATTCAGAGCTTTTAAAGCTTTTTCAAAAATAACAGCCTTTTCTGGAGGAGGGGGAGAAGGTTCAGGAAGTGATGTTTCAGCAACAGGAGAGGAGGGAGCTGCACAGGAAGCAGAAACAATAGGGGCAGAGCTTTCAGCTGCTGCCTTATTTTCTTCTTCAATGTCAGCCTGAATAAGCTCATCCAAATCTGGTAGGGGAGAGTCATCCATAACAAAAGTTGAGGCTGGAATTTCTTCTGGAATGACCTCTGGACTGGAAGTTAAGATGGAAGCTGGGATAGCAAAACTTTCACAGAGTTGCTTAGCAACTTCTGGACTGACTGGAGAGGTGTATGGTACAATAGCCAAATGTGGCTTAGTAGATGGTAGCTGTACAAAAATAGTATCAAAATGTTTCAACAAGACAGGTAAATCAACTGTGGGATTTAACTGGAAATCACCAACAGGTTTTATTTCCTCAACTGACTCATCCAAATCATTGTTAGTATCCATAAAATGAATTAATTCAATCATTTCAGAATAAAATATGTCAAAATTACTGCATCCTCATCTGAATCTGCATCTGCTGGAGAGGGAACTGCTGCTATGACTGCTGCTGCTGCTGTATCTACATCTGCTGCAACTTCATCACTAAGCATCTCCCCATGCCTGAGTTTAGGAGATCCTGGAGCCAGGGCCCTAGATGAAGAGGGGACAACAGATAGAAGAGAGACTTGTGCAGATAAAGAATTGATGGAGGTCACAAGAGGTGTAATGGACTCTTGGATTAAAGATTTGATGAGGGGAGTGAGCAAGGATATGATGGTGGATACAGTGGGGGTTTCCAATGATGGAGAGATAGTGGTTGAGGGTAAAGAAGTAGATGATGGAGGAAGAACAGATGGAGGGGATAGAGGAGGAATAACATCTGGTGTGACAGAATCTGATGGTATGTTGTAGGATGGAATGGAAGATAAGTGTGTGGGAAGAGGAGACTGAGTAGGTGTAGGAATTGTTGTCTCATGAGGTGAAGCTGGAGGTGTAGGAATGTTGTTAAGGTCCAGTGGTGGTGATGGGGGTGGAGTAGGCACATGAGTATGTGGTGGAGATTTAGGTGTGGTAGTAGGAATGGAAGGGGAGGGGAGTTGTTTGGCTAGAAGTGAAGGAAGAGATGATGGAGATGGAAGGACCTCTTCTGCAGGGCGGGGAGTGGCTTTTACAGCCCTGGTGCTCTCAAAAGTTTTGATGGAAGAGGAGGGAGCCTTTGAGGGCTTAGAGATTGTCCTCTCCCACCTGCCAAACAGAGCACAAGTGAGGCGCTTGCTGGCGTTTATGAAGATGGTCGGGGAGACCATGCATTCAACAGCCTTCTCTTGGAGAAAAATTCCCAAAATTCTGCCAAAGCAGACTTCCTTCTTGTTATTCTTTTTCTTTATCAATTCAAAGAAGATTGTGCCCCAGTTGACACGTCTCTTATTCACAATGACGCACATAACCAGAAATTGGTAGCAGGTTATGTAATCATGCGCTGAGTGCTTTCCCATTAGCACTTTTCCTACTATGTCTGCTAGAAACTGGTAAGCGGCGGACAGTTGCTTCTTCAACAGTTTGATAGGGTTGCTTCCTGTAAAACCCATTAGCTTCAGCATATCACCGAACTCTTCAGAATCCATTTCCATGTTGTCTTCTCCATTGACTAATCCAAAAATCTCAGACAGAGTTGCGGGAGATAGGGAAACAGCAGTGCTCCCGATAGTTCCTGTCACGGTATCATCTTCAGAAGTAGTAGATGTATACACCCATTCTCTTATTTCAGTTGAGTGCAATTTAATCCTCCTGGTCATGAAATCCTTTAGATTCAGTTCTTCTAACAGTTCCAAGATGTAGAGGAAAATGGGATCCGAATGCTGGAAAAAATCAAAATCCATGTCGAATCCAGTATCAAACTTCATCACCGCCAAAGCTCCTGCTGGAATCGCCATTGATGACCTGCGAGAAAAACACAGAGAAAAATGACGATCAAGAGCAAAAGAATTGAAAGCGCGGGACAGAGGTCGAAGAAAACCTAGATATAGGATTTTTAGAATATGAATCAACAAACTCCGTTCCACGAAAAAGAAAAATTCATCGAACTGAGCTCGACGAAATAAATTATAGACAGATAATTCGTCGATCTCATCCAGAAGAAGAGAAAACAGTTCGTCGAACTCCGTTCGATGAAATATCTCCTGAAGCAAAGTTCGTCGATCTTCGGTCGACGAAAATTGTTTCCACACAGAGAATTCGTCGATCTCCATTCGACGAGAATCTCTTAAACTCTCCCTAATTCGTCGAACTCCGTTCGACGAACTCTAGAAAATTCGTCGAATGCAGACATAAACTAGGTTAACTCTTCTCCATTAATCATTCCCAGTTGATTTATAAAGAACAGATGAGTTTTCTCATCCAAGGGCTTGGTGAAAATATCTGCTCTCTGTAGATCAGTAGGAATATGGATTAAGTTAATTTTCTTTTTGTCTACATTATCTCTAATGAAATGATGTCTTATTTCAATATGTTTAGTCCTAGAATGGTGAACTGGATTCTGTGCTATAGCAATAGCACTAGTATTATCACAGAACAATGTTGAATTATTTAAGTTGACACCATAGTCTAGGAGTTGATTTTGTATCCATAGCATTTGTGAACAGCAGCTGCCAGCAGCCATATATTCTGCTTCTGCAGTTGATGTTAACACAGATGTCTACTTTTTATAAAACTAGGAGACAAGTCTCATACCAAGGGACTGGCAAGTTCCAGAGGTACTCTTCCTGTCCACTCTACATCCAGTATAGTCAGTATCTGGGTATCCAGTTAACTCAAATTCTGACTCTGCAGGATACCATAGTCCTAGATTAGGGCAACTCTTTATATATCTCAAAATTCTTTTTAGGAAAATAAGGTGAGATTCTTTAGGGTTCACTTGGTACCTAGCACAATGGCATGTAACAAACATTATATCAGGTCTGCTAGTTGTTAGGTATAATAGGGATCCAACAACAACATTTGTAGCCATAGGGGTTTTCATTCCTGAAGCATCACCCATCCCAAACTTTTTGATAAGCTCTTTAGCATACTTAGCATGGGAGAGGAAGATACCATCTGGGAGCTGCTTCACTTGGAGACCAAGGAATTAGGAAAGCTCACCCATGCTACTCATCTCAAATTTAGAATGCATGAGGTCAGCAAACCTCTTGCATAATTTGGGATCAGTAGACCAAAAAATAATGTCATCCACATATATTTGTACTAACAAAATTTGGTCCTTATGATGTCTAGTGAAAAGGGTTTTATCTATGGTTTCTCTTGTAAATTTATGCTCTAAAAGAAAGCTTGTTAGGGTCTCATACCAAACTCTTGGAGCTTGCTTTAAACTATAGAGAGCTTTATGCAATTTAAAAACAAAAGAGGGTTGAGTTGGAGTGATAAAACCTGGAGGTTGTTCTACATAAACCTCTTCTTGAAGTACTCCATTCAGAAATGCACTTTTGACATCCATTTGGTAGACCTTGAATCTCTTGTGAGCTGCATAGGCAAGGAATATTCTTATGGCCTTAACCTTGCAACAGGGGAAAAGGTTTGGTCATAGTCAATTCCTTCCTCTTTCCTGTAGCCTTGAGCAACAAGCCTAGCCTTGTTCCTCACTATGTTGCCTTGAGCATCCAACTTGTTCCTGTAGACCCATTTGGTTCCAATAACTGGGTAGTTATGGGGTCTTGGAACCAAATCCCAAACTCTACATCTCTCAAACTGATTTAGTTCCTCTTGCATTGCAATGATCCAGTGGGGATCTTGCTCTGCCTCATGAATGGTGAGAGGTTCAATTTGAGAGAGAAAACATGCATGCATCAAGTCTTAGTTGAGTTGATGCCTTGTCTGTACACCTGCTAAAGTGTCTCCAATCACTTGAGATCTGGGGTGATCGCTAAGTGTGACAAGATGAGTTGGTGGAGTTGGTTGAGCAACAACTTCTGTATTTAATTCCTCTTGGGGAATGGTACTAGCTGTTGAGTGAAGTTCAGCCACTTCCTCTTGGATTTCTTCTTCACTATCTTCAGCAACCTGTGGAGTAGGATGGGTTGGTACCTCTTGGGTAAGGTTTAGTCCATCCATAGACTCACACAGTGGTGGAACCTGCAAAGAGCTTATGGTAGAAATTTCTTTCTCCTTGTATGACATGTTGGCTTCATCAAAAGACACACGAACAGATTCTTCAATTTTAAGAGTTAATTTATTAAAAACCCTATATGCCTTGCTTACTTGGGAATATCCTAGAAAAATCCCTTCTTCAGCCTTGCCTCAAACTTTCTAATGTATCTCTTGTTATTAGTGTGAATGTAGCAAATACAACCAAAAACTTTAAAGTATGTGATTTTAGGTTTCTTCCCTTTAAGTAATTCATAGGGGGTCTTATTTTTTAGCATATGTATAAGGCTTCTATTCAGGACATAGTTGGCAGTATTTACAACTTCTGCCCAAAAGGATAGAGGCATGTAAGCATCTGCGAATAATGTACCTGCAGATTCAATGAGTGTCATATTTTTTCCTTTCAGCAATCCCATTTTGTTGGGGAGTTCTAGGAGCTGAGAAGCACTGCCTGATACCTTCCTTCTCACAGAACTCATGCATAAGAAGAGACTCAAACTCTGTGCCATGATCACTTCTGATCAAAGCAACATGAGTAGAGAACTCAATCTATATGGTCCTGAGAAAATCTGTAAGAACCTTGAATGTATCTGACTTAGCTCTCAGAAAGGCTACCTAACTAAATCTAAAGAAGTCATCAACAATCACTAAAGTATAGGACTTCCCTCCTAGGCTTTGTACTGCAATGGGCCCAAATAGATCCACATGAAGCAAATACAATATCCTAGGTGAATCACTTTTATTAATGGATTTAAAGCTAGTTTTGGTTTGCTTGCCTAATTGATAAGCCCTGCATATGCTTTCCTTCTTGTAGGGGTCAGAAGGTAAACCTCTAATAAGGTTGTCTTTAGATAACCTAGATATATTCTTAAGATTTACATGTCCTAGTCTTTTATGTCATAACTCATTTTGATTACTAGTAACATTCATTAAGCAGATATCAGTTGTGGCAGATATAAAATCTACTAAATATATGTTACCTTGTCTAAGTCCAATTAAAATAGTTTTGTTTTTATTATCAATAATATAACATGAAGTAGAGTTAAAATGTACCTGATAACCTTCATCACATAATTAACTTATGGATATAAGGTTATGTTTAAGTCCTCTTACATAAGTTACTTTCTTGAAAGTCACTGCTCCAATTTTCACTGTCCCATATCTTTCTGATTGACCACTGTTGGAATCTCCAAAAATCACCTTTGGTCCTAGCTTGGGCTTATAATTGGATAGATTGCCCTTGCTGCCTGTCATGTGTTTGGAGCAACCACTGTCCAAGTACCATGCCTGACTTACCCTTGGACAGTTCTTCACCTGTACCTGCAAAGAAAAATAAAATTCAATTGTTCTTGACTCAGGTTACCTTGGGTCCTTTATTTTGTTGAAAAGTAAAGCTGGAAATAACTGATAAAGCAGGTTGTGATTTATACCCTAAGGGATGGTATCTCCTAGGTGGAATTACCCAATCAGCTACTGGATTAAATGTCTTCTTAGTTGGTTTAAGGTTTCTGTAAGAGAAATAGTTTAGGTTTGGTCTTTCTGGGTTCGACGAATTGTTGTAAGTTCGTCGACCAGAGTTCGACGAATAGGGTTGAGATCGTCGATCTCTGCTTAGAGAATGACAGTAGTCATTTTCTGTGCCCCAAGTTCGTCGACCTCTGCTCGACGAACCATACACAGTTCGTCGATCGCAGTTAGATGAATAGTTATATCTGAAGTTTGCGTTCAGCGTTCGTCGATCGGGGTTCGACGAACTGGACACATTTCGTTGATCTGAGTTCGACAAATGCTGTTGAACTTTGTTTTTATTTGCTATTTTCAGATTTCTGTTTCTCTTGTCTATAGGTTTTGGATTGCTTTCTTACATTGGTTTGTCTATTAGTTTTTCTTTTCCCTTTGCAGAAATAAATTTGATGGGGTTGAAAGAATATTTTTCTTGATTATGGGGCGTAAACTTGATGAAGCACCCAAGCCCAGCTTGCCATTTAATCTGGCATTCACTGTGCTTGTGATGTCCATCAGCTTGAGGCTTCTCCCATTGAGAGATTGCTCAAGTTGCTTGGCCTCACATAATTCAGATTTTAGTTTAATTATTTGTTCATTAGCTAAGGTTAATTGATCTGCTAGCTTTATGTTTTCTGAATTTACAGATTCAAGATTTCCTAATCTTTCTCTAAGAGTTTTTATTTCTTTTTCTGAATTGATTAAGTCTAAGCATATAGATTTGAATTTAGCTTTAAATAAATCAGAACTAAAGTCAAAGCTAGAAATAACCTGATCTGCCTCTGATTCTGAGGCAGCTTCATCTTCAGAATCTTCTTCTGATCCAGAATTGCTCCTGGAGGCATCAATTGCCATTAGGCAAACCTCCTTGGATCTAGCTTCTTCCTCTTCTTCACTTGAACTGGAGGAAGATGTTTCTTCTTCTGTGTCACTCCAAGTCTCAGCAACAAATCCCTTGTCCTTCTTTTTATATTTGCTGGAGGAGGGTCTGCTGCTGTGCTTTTTCCTTGAATCCTTTTATCTGCTCTTATCCTTCTTCTGATTTTCTAGACATTCTAAGATATAGTGTCCAGGCTTTCTGCAACCAAAGCACACAACCTCCTTGGTTGGTGTCTTATCATACTTAGGCTTATAATCTTGTCTGGATAATTTCCTTCTGAAGTCCTTCCTTGCCATCTTGTAGAACCTTTTGGCAAAGAGGCTCATGAGTTCTTCATTTGAAGTTGATGTCTCACTCTCTTCAGAAGCTTTGAAGGCTATGTTGTGTTCCTTTCTAACTGGAGTTGTTGCCTTCTGTTGTGCTGCTTCTCTTGATTTGATCAACAACTCATAGGATTTCATTTTGCCTAGCAGAGACTCAGTTGAGATCTCATTGAGCCTTCTGGCTTCTCTGATAGGCCAGATTCTGGAATCTCAAGAGCTAGGGAAACACATCAGAATCTTATCATTCACCTCTGTCAAGGTGATGTCCTTATCCAAGGTTTTGAGCTCATTGATGATTGAACTAAATCTGTTGTACATTTCTGCCACTGATTCAGTCTCATCCTTTTTGAAGTTTTCATACAGGGAAATGAGATTGGATCTTCTGTCATTTCTCTCATCTGCTGAGCCAGCTACCATTTGGTTTAGGGAGTCCCAAATGGCCTTGGCTGAGGTGCACTCAGCCACCTTCTGGAATATGTCATCTGACATAGTCTGGGCTAAGATAATCATTGCCTTAGCATCTGCCATCTTGGCTTTCTTGCAGGCATCATTGTTTTTTGGAGGAGGCACTGCAGTCATGTTGGTAGAAGTGCTGGTAGAAGCTGCAGGTGCTGGAGGTACACCTGTCAAGATAACAGAAAATATATCCTCATCAATAGAGTTCATGTAAAACCGGATTCTTGCCTTCCAGATGGCAAACTTATTAAGGTTGCACACTAGAGGTCTGATGCTTGCATAGTCTTTGTTTTAGACCATATCTGTGAAGAAATAAATCTAATAATAAAATCAAGACAAACAGATCTAACTAGAGGGATCTTTGTGGTTCAGGTGTTAGCCTGTACAACCACTAAGGTGTGGTATTTTTACCAACCTCCCTCTGATACCAGTTGAAAGTGCAGGTTAGATCTGAAATACTCTGGAGGGGGGGTGAATAGAGTATAGTGCTCACTAAAAACTTTTTACAACTTTTGTTGTAAGCTTAGGTGAACAAGTCAGCAAATCAAATAAATAAACACAGCAACCTAAATAATCACAGAACAACACAAAACCACACAGCCAAAACAAAAAGAATGGCAACCAGACGACACAAGAATTTTTATAGTGGTTCCCCAACCTGGGTACATCCAATCTTCTACCACCCTGGTAAGAATCCACTCAGGTTTTTGATCAGGTGCCTGACACCAATGAGCTTTTGATCAGGTGCTCAAAAACCAAACCTCAAGTCTTTTGGAGGGAGACTTGCAACTAGAATAATTTTGAAGGGAATTAAAACCCTGTACAAGAATTGGAAAGAAAAGAGATGGTGTCTTCTCTGTCAACAATCAGAGAGAAGACTTGTGGATTGATTGTAGCAGCACTTACTCCCACTGAGATCTTGAATTAGTCAGTAATGCTGGAGCACTGCTTCAGGGTGATAGGTCTTCAAAGACCTAGAATGCCTGGAACAGAAATTTGTTTCAGGAACTCCTTTGACAGATTATTATATGTTGTCTTTTGAAGTAGTCCTGTAGAGTTGAAGGAAGAAGACTCTTGATAATGATTGGTTGTTCTTCTTATTCTTGAAAATGTCCTCTGGTCAGGCTGATTGCAGTAGAACTTTTGATTTCAGTATGCTTGTTCTTCTGTGCAATCTGAGTGTGTGTCTAATTGTCAGTATTGCTTGCTGTACTATTACTCTATATCTCTTGATTGATTGTTTTTCTTTCTATATATCTTTCTGACAGAGGAACATTAAAAAATTTGAATGTCGAGTAGTAATTGCAGTCGGCCTTGGAAAGAAGCGGCAATCAATAATTTCGCTAACTGTCCCATGGAAAAATGGCATGTAATAATCCATAGTCAATGCGCGTTCCAACAGTAACATTCCGAGAAGATCTGGCATTAATAACTCTGGATTCATCGCCAAGAAATGGGACGGGAAACTTAAAGAAAACCTATTCAGGAATCATCGAACGAAGAACACAATTCGTCGAGCTGAGCTTGAGTTCGTCGAGCTGAGCTTGAGTTCGTCGAACTGAGCTAAAGAGAGTTCGTCGAGCTGATCTTGAGAGAGTTTGTCAACCAGACAGTCTTCATTCGTCGAACAGACAATCTTCATTCGTCGAGCTGAGAATTATCACTGTCAGACAGAATTCGTCGAACTGAGATCCAAGTTCGTCGAGTGAAGAAATATTGTGGACTTAGCCAAATATTCTGCATCTGCTGATATCTAGTGTCGACACAAGCTAGCGTCGACTGATTGATCTTGGTGTCGACTCAAATCTTCTGGTGTCGACATGAACTTGTGTTGACTAATATCCTGGTGTCGACACAAATTCTCTGGTGTCGACATGAATTATCTGGTGTCGACACATGCCCTAAGTGTCGACAAAAATACTCTGAGTTCAGAATTCGTCGAGTAGAGTACAACATTCATCGACCTGAGAAACTAACTTCGTCGACCTGAGAAGCTGAGAACTTGAGGTCCAAGTTTGTCGAGCTCAGAATCTGATTCGTCGACCGAAGCTTGAAGCTGGACTTAGAAAAATTTTGAAGTTATCCTGACTTTAGATTGATGTAGAAACTGAGTCTTCATCGAACAGAGAACCAAGATCATCGAGCTCAGTACAAAGAACTGCCTCACGATCGTCGAGCGTAGAACTCCTTTCGTCGAGCCGAGTTCGACGAACGTCGAACTCATTTAACTTAGTCTTGAAATACTCTAAGTCTGAAGTCTCTGATGGTCTTGATGATAGCTGGTCCTTATGAAGTTGAACCTAATGACTTGACCTAGACTCTAGACACAACTTGACCCTGGCTATACATGATGGGTCACATCCTAGGTCAGTGAACCTAGCCCAAATCAACTAGGGATCCAACACAGGCCATATTCGACGTTTCTGCCCGCAGCTATTTGGGAACATCCCTCCCGCTCTTCCGCCGACAGCTCCTCGAGGGCGGGGTCACATACATGGTTTGGGACGAGGACCGTGAGGAGGAAACCCCGGCCATGCTAGGGATCAGGTGTACGCGCTTGACATGGCACAGGAACGAAATCCCCAAGATGTGATTGCGGGTATGATTTAATTAATTAACGTATCTCATGGTCTAACTTGAATTGATTAAGACTTACTAGACACCTAGCAATAAGCTTTGGTTATTTGTGCTTAGGCACCATGATAATTGGCAGGAAGACGGCCTACGCGCTGTTTGATACCGGTACCTCACACTCCTTTGTGTCCGAGGACTTCATCAAAGACATGGAGGGTGTACAGTACTTTACTGGCATAGCCCGATGAGTATGCCTTCCGGACGGCTCGGAGATGATCGCAACTGCCAAGTGCGAGTTAGAGTTATTTATTGATGGGATGGCCTTTGATACGCGGTCCACGGTCCTCGAATGCCGGAGTTCGACATCATTTTGGGCATGACATGGATGGACTGGCACTTCGCGAGGATCGACTGCGCAGAGAAGCGAATCTATTTGAGACATGGAGACTCTGACGTCATCTTCCAAGGTATTGGCTTCGCGACGCGTATAATATTATCTTCTGTTCAGGCTGTAAAAGCCCATATGAAAGGGGACGAAGTCTTCATGATCTGTTTCGAGTTGAAGGAGTTGGCATTGGACATGAAAGATGTATGGGTAGTGCAGGACTTTCCCGAGGTATTTCCTGAGAAACTCCCAGGATTACCCCCGCATAGAGAGGTTGACTTCCAGATTAATCTAGTACCGGGTGCCATGCATGTACCCAAGGACCCTTACCGTATGGCCCCGAAGGAACTCGTGGAGTTTAGAGTTCAATTGTAAAAATTGGTGGAGTCACTGATCGTTCTCCCCAGTTCATCACCCTGGGGAGCCCCTGTACTGTTCGTGAAGAAGAAGGATGGAACCCTGCGGTTGTGCATAGATTATGGGAAACTCAATCGGTTGACGGTGCGGAACACTTATCCACTATCTCGGATCGACGAGTTGTTCGATCAACTAGTGGGAGCACATTGGTTTTACAAACTGGATTTGCGCTCTGGATACTATCAGTCGAGGATTCGAGAAGGGGACATCTAGAAAACGGCCTTCAGTTCAAGATATGGTTTGTATGAGTTCACGGTAATGCCGTTTGGGCTCACAAATGCCCCTTCGACCTTCATGAGCCTGATGAACAAGGTGTTTGAATCGTATTTGGACATCTTTGTCATTGTTTTTATCGACGACATCTTGGTCTACTCAAAGATGGAGGAGGAGCATGTCGAGCATCTAACCTTGGTGTTGAAGAAATTGAAGGAGCACGCCTTGTACGCCAAGTTTAGCAAGTGTGAATTCTGGCTTAAGGAGGTTGCTTTCTTGGGGCATGTGATCAGCGGAGCAGGATTAGGAGTGGATCAAGCAAAGGTGCGAGCCATGAAGGAGTGGTCTCCCTTGAAGTCGGTGGCCGATGTGAGGAGTTTTCTTGGACTTGCTGGGTACTACCGCAAGTTCGTGAAAGGATTATCCAAGATTGCTCTTCCTCTTACTTAATTGACGAAGAAAGGTGTGCCATTTGAGTGGACACCCCAATGTGAAGTGGTGTTCCAGGAGTTGAAGGATAGACTTACCTCCGCCCCCATCCTTGCACTTCCGTCTGGGAAGGAAGGATTTCAGGTTTATACCGACTCGTCATATCAAGGGATGTGAGCGGTACTAATGCAACACAGACACGTGATTGTCTATGCTTCAAGACAGTTAAAGAAACATGAAATTAATTACACGGTCCATGATTTGGAGTTGGGTGCAGTGTTGTTCGCTTTGAAGGTCTGGAGGCATTATCTATATGGCGTCCACTGTGAGATCTTTTCTGATCACAAAAACTTGAAGTATGTCCACACTCAGAAGGAGTTAATGCTGAGACAACGGCGGTGGTTGGAATTTCTATGCGACTACGAGTTCACTATGAACTACCACCCTAGGAAAGCGAACTCGGTAGCCGATGCATTGAGTAGAAAAGTGCCAGGCTCTAGCCCAGAGTCTCAGTTGATGAGTATGGAGTTGGCTTAGATGATTGAGGAGATGCATATTACTTTGGAATTCAAGGCTCCTTCGGCGGAGTATGCAGAGTATTTGGCAAGCATGAGCATAGTTTGTGATATCCGGGACCAGATTCGGGTGGAGCAAGGAATGGAGCGGCCTTGGCCCCGACAATCAAGGCAATTGAAGATGGGACCACCGATGAGTACACACTAAAAGGCGGCCTCGTTTATTTTAGTGGCCGACTCTATATTCCCAAGTGATGGAAAATCTGGGAGGATATCTTGAGAGAGGCACGTTGCTCTCAATATTCTGTACACCTGGGTATTGCCAAGATGTACGTCAGCTTACGGAAGACCATGTGCTGGCCGGGAATGAAGAAGGACGTTCGTTACTATGTTACACATTGCGAAGCTTGTCAAAGGGTAAAGGCGGAATGCAAGAGTCCCAGTGGTTTGTTGCAGTCGTTGCCCATCCCCGAGTGGAAGTTTGAGGATATCTCCATGGACTTCGTCCATGGGCTACCTCGCTCCCACTCCGGGAATGATTCAGTGTGGGTTATTGTTGATCGACTGACAAAGGTGGCCCGATTCATTCCAAAGAAGAAGGAAACACACGTGAAGTTTTGGTACGCCTCTTTATGGAGCAGTTCGTACGGTATCATGGCGTGCCCAAGACAATTATTTCGGATCGGGATGGTCGGTTTACTTCCAAGGAGTGGAAGGCGGTACAGGCGTATTTGGGCTCGCGCCTAACCTTTAGTACTGCATTTCCCCCTCAGACGGACGGGCAGTCTGAGCAGACCATCAGAATACTGGAGGATTTATTGAGGTTATGTGTGCTGGACAGAGGAGTGCCATGGGAAAAACTCTTGCCTCTAGTGGAATTCTCCTATAATAATAGCTATCAGGCGAGCATCGGCATGATGCCCCATGAAGCCCTTTACAGAAGAAGGTGCAGGACTCCCTTGTCTTGGGTGCAGGATGAAGACCCGAAGGCATTGGGAATTGAATATATTGATGATACTGATGTGGCGGTCATACTGATACGAGATCGCATGTTGGACGCTCAAAGTCAGCATGCAAAGTACTATAACGCAAAGCACCGGATGGTGGAGTTCCAAGTGGGTGATTGGGTATTCCTGAAAATCCGACCGATTCATGGAGTGGCACGTGTGCGTGGTGTGAAAAAGCTCAGCCCAAGGTATGTTGGGCCTTATACCATATTGGAAAGGATTGGCCCGTTAGCCTATTGGTTGGAGTTGCCGCCAGAGCTAGAGAACCTCCATGACGTGTTCCATGTGTCGTCGCTTCGGAAGGCGTCGTTGCAGCCCGATCAATACATCCCCACAACTGATAGTGCTGTGGCGTCTGATAGATCAGTGTGACTGGAGCCGGTGCGGATCGTAGATAGCGAGACAAGAATGTTGCGCCGCAAAAGTGTTCCCTTGGTGAAAGTGCTATAGTCTAATCATGGGAAGGAGGAATATACATGGGAGAATCACTCTAGGCCCCTCGTTTGCGTGTTCAAGTCAGGAGGGCTGACTCGGGTCCAGGGAAGTGCAGGAAATTAGGCTGCACTTGTGGTGGAATGGACAAATTAGTCCACAGCCCTGTGTTGACACAGCAGCTGCCTGTGTCGACATAGCTGCTACCTGTGTCGCCACAGCTGCTGCCTGTGTCGAGACAGCTGCTGCCTGTGTCGACACAGCTGCTGCCTGTATCGACACAGCAGCAGGCTGTGCCGAAACAGCAGCAGGCTGTGCCGACAAAGCTACTGCCTGTGTCGACACAACTACTGCCTGTGTCGACACAACAGCAGGCTCTGTCGACACAGCTGCTGCCAGTGTCGACACAGCAGTAGGTTGTGTCGACACAGTAGCCCTGTGTCTACACAGCAGCAGGCTGTGTCGACACAGCAGCTCTGTGTTGACATAGTAGCCCTGTGTCAACACAGCAGTAGGCTGTGTCAACACAGCAGCTCTGTGTCGACACAGCAGGCCTGTGTCGACACAGCCCTGTGTCGACACAGTCCATGTGTTGACACTCAAGTAGAAGGACTCAGCCAAAGTTCACGGCCTTGTCATGTGGGCACGGGTATGGACACAGGCGTGTCCCTACCCGTATCGAGTATTGAACTCGACGAAACATGTTGAGATTGACGAAGAGTACTCGAGAAGGACACGAGTAGAGACATGGGCGTGCCAGTACCCGTGTCAGTGCATTGAATAGACGTTGTAACCGTCTGTAACGTTTCGCCAGTGTCGCTTATTATATAAATACGGACCGTGAAACCCTAGCCATTTCACTATTCATTCCAGCCCTATTGCAAGAGAGAACTTTGGTAGAGAAAGAAATCCACAATTGCCGTGAAGGAGAAGATGCCGCTGTTGAATTTTCTCAAAGTGGTCAGCAAGATAGCCCAAAGCCAAATTAATATTCTCGGCACTACCCAGTTCACACTTTGATCAAGCAGAAACCCAAGGAGCAAGATTAACACCAACAATCAATGGAAGCACAAGCAGATCTTTTATTCATTACACTTCTTTACAAAGCGAGGTATACATAGCGAGACATGATTTCGCTAGTACAACAACTATAACAGAAAGCAACAAACAAGCCGGGCGGACATCACTGGAAACCGCCGAGACCGCTAAGTCGCCAAGTCCGTCGAAGCCGCCTGAGCTGAAGAATTAACACGCCGAATAGACACGGAGTCTGCCAAGGCCGTGAGACACACCGTTATTCACCTACTGCTGATGAACTGAAGAACAGACCGCCTCCCCGCCTGAGACTGGCGGACAGGTTATTGGAACTTGGCAAAGTTGAAGTAGAGAACTGACAAGCCGCAGAGCGACCTGCTGAGACCGCAGAGACCGCACACTTCCAAGTACTTGACTGAAGTCAAAGCCAAACTCCTGGCTCCTTGAAGCTAACCGCGCGAACTGCACACAGCAAACTGTCAGCTCTACTCAACCCGCGCGGATAGAAAATGCTGACCGCAGTAATTTGCCCAAGCCCCACTTACTGTTCACTCAGTTACTGTAGACGTGCCGGGGGGGGGGGGGGAGTCTATTTATAGGCGAGGTGAGTAGTGTGGTCACCTCCCTAGTGCATAGGAACACAACCCCAGCTCGCGCGCTAGCAAACCTCCGTGATGGTGCGGCCCCTCCAACACTTCCTGATGATGACCCGGTTGCCACGACGCAACAATTTAAAGATTTGCGACGTCATGACAATGCCACGGACGCTAACGGAAAGCTGCGCTACAACCTCCGTCCGCGGCACGCAAAGCTTGCTTAAACGTTTTACTTAGTTTTATTTTAATCGCTTTAAACATATGGCTTGTATTAATTTTTTTTTTCATGTTGGTGTGCTACTAAACACTTGGTGTGTATGTAACCGCCCGGATGGATGAGATTTCATCTCCATCATGGACGGTTGGATCTCTTTTGTAACTCCTATTTAAAGGAGGCTATTATGTGTATGTAACCGCCCGGATGGATGAGATTTCATCTCCATCATGGACGGTTGGATCTCTTTTGTAACTCCTATTTAAAGGAGGCTATTATGATGAGTTATGGAATGAAAAGGAATACCTAAAACCCCCCTTTGAGGAATTCGGCCACCATGGAGAGAGTCCATTAGCCGCCCCCCCTTTGGTGTGAATCCAAGCCTTGCCTCCTTCATCCCCGTTCGGTGCGACTCCGGCGTGGCTTCTATCGGTGCGACTCCGTGGAAGAAGGAAGCAGCCCCATTCGGTGTGAAACCGGTGGAACCGTGGAGAGAGTGATTCTCCCACAAATATTGTGTGATCATCTTCTTGGTTGGGTAATCCCTTCCCTATCTTTGTGTTTCTTGCTGCGACATTTTGTGGAGGTTATTCAACCGTCTTTTCTACAATTTTAAAGTGTTTCCGCTTGCAAAAATCTGAATCGAAACGTTGTTATTGACCCTCTTGTTATCCGGATTGGAAGATCCATTGGAGAACAAACTAGGCCAAGCCTTGACTTGTTCTCCAAGTTTTGGGCACGCTTGTGCTAACAAGGGAGTTAATCTCAACTTGTTCTTGATCGCTCTTTATCGTTTACCGCCGCTCCTAATTATTTTATCGCTGCGATTGACGGCTTATTGTGAAAAGAATAGATGCTTGTGTAGGTGCGGTGAGACGTGTGCTTGTTGGAGAGGTAGGTCTTAAGGTCGTGGTATCGAGTCCGGCTAGGAGCGAGTTGTGTGCTTGTTGGAGAGTTAGGTCCTAAGGACGTGGTATCGAGTCCCGTACTTTTGAGAGCCAACCGACCCCTTTTCGTTCACTTTTGGTCGGAGCACTCTGTTTATTTTCTATGTTCTGTGATGGGTAAGCTACCGTCAGCGTAATCACGTCCGTGTCACGTTCACCCCTACACCAATTTGGTATCAGAGGGAGGTTGTTTCAACTTCTACGTTGCAAACATCCTCGCTGCGTTCCTTGTCGGTCCATCTAATCTTAGAAAAAAAAAACGCAATCAAATTTTTTTTTGTGGTCTGCCAATAGCGGGCTAAAATCTGTAATTTTCTGCGAAATCTGAAAATTTTTTTTTTAATGATCTACGCCTTACTCCCATCGGGAATATCTAAAAATATTCCATTTCCAGTATAGCTTCAACCCTAGGAAAATTCATCTAGCCCGGGGTCTACCAAACCTGAATGCGCACTAGGCTAGGAACGGAGTACTCAACCCCGTCTATGTCTAGGATTTCTGCGAACGAGCATGGTGATCCCAACACCGAGGCTATAGCGGGTCTTCGTGCCGAAATGGCTGAGCTTAGGACCGTCTTAGCCCAGATCCTACAAAATCAGGAAAGGCCACCCCACCTCCCGTTGATGTTGGGCAGCCCAACCGGCACCAACCGAACTTTGACTCGGATTCTGAGGGAAACTCTCCCTGTGTGCCCCCTCGAGAACCCCGCCCCGAGCGAGGATTTGATATCACGAGGGCCATCAAGATAAATGCCCCCACCTATGATGGCATGGGAGATCCCCAGATCTTCCTCCATTGGGCTATCGACATGGAGTGCTATTTCGAATGGCACAACCTCACGGACCCCCAAAAGGTTCAAGTTGCTAGGATGAAATTAACGGGACGTGCCAAAACTTATTGGCTGAATGAAGAACGTAGGTTAGGAGCTGGGCACGGGGTCCCACTCATTGGATGGGCTGTGATGAAGAACCTGCTAACCGATCAGTACGTTCCCGTGTACCATCGGACGTAGATGTTCGATGAGCTTGCCACCCTTCGACAAGGCTCAATGTCTGTTGCTGAATATATGGGAGAACTTAAGGACCGTATGGTACGATGTGACCTTCGAGAGCTCCCCGAAGTCACTTTATCTAGATTCCGAAAGGGACTTCACCCCGACATTCAGCGGAAACTCTTGCGTTACGGTCACACAGACTTGAATACGACTTTCAATGCCGCCTTGGACATTGAAAAGCACCTAGCTTCTAAGGCTCACTCCCGTTATTCAAATACGAAGAATAAGTCCACCACTGGGGCATCTTCTTCCACTTTTCCTGATAAGGGCAAATTTAGATCCTCTGAGTCGAAATCCGTAGTGATTACCGCTAGAAATACCAAGAACCCCGCTAGTGAGCGTATCCCCATTGGAAAGGTTAGCAAGGCTAACACCACTTGTTACTCATGCGGTGTTCAAGGCCACTATGCCTACGAATGCCCCACTAAGACGAAGGCCATAGCCTTGCTAGAGTCCGCTACCGACCCTGACGATTATGTCTATGAGGCCGAAGAGGAGAGTGACCCCGACGGAGTCCCTAGTGACTTGGAGAACGATCACCGCCTCATGGTGATGCATTGCATTATGACCACTCCTCGTCCCGTAGACGACTGGAAGAGGACGAGCATATTTTCCCTGATCTTTAAGAGTGGAGAAAAACTTTACAAATTAGTTATCGATGGTGGTAGTTGCGTAAACGCCGTTTCGGAGAACGCTGTTAAGCGTATGTCCTTGACTGTCGAGCCGCACCCGACCCCCTACCAGGTCGCTTGGATTAGTAAGGTTACTATTAAGGTTACCCAACGATGCCTAGTCCCCCTGTCCTTCAAATCCTACACGGATGAGGTTTGGTGCGACGTCCTACCGATGGACGTTTGTCATGTGTTACTAGGCCGCCCTTGGCTATACGACCGTGATGTGACGCACTATGGTCGTGCAAACACTTATGAGTTTAAATTCAATGGCAAGATCGTCACCTTGAGACCGACTGTGCCAAAAGAGCCAGTAGTGTTGGCTAAGGATACCACCATCCCAGTAGAGAGGAAAGCCTTGAGTTTAGTTGGTAGGAAGGAATTTGTGAAGGATCCCTTCATTGGGGGAATAATGTACGCTCTCGTACTCTTGAGTGCAAAGACTGATAGTGGCGTGTTGGAAGATTTACCCTGAAAGCTACGGGTATTGTTGGATGAGTTTAGGGATGTATACCCGGAAGAGTTACCTTTGTCGTTACCGCCGCTTAGAGATATACAACACGCAATAGACCTTATCCCCGGATCGTCCTTACCCAATCAACCACACTATAGGCTTAATCCTACTGCCCATAAAGAGTTACAAACCCAGATAGAGGATTTGCTAAATAAGGGATTTATTAGGACGAGTATGAGCCCATGTGCTGTCCCCGCTCTTCTTGCCCCAAAGAAGGATGACACCTGGCGCATGTGTGTTGATAGCCGAGCTCTCAACAAAATTACTATAAAATATAGGTTTCAAATTCCGCGCCTAGATGATCTCTTGGATGTCCTATCGGGTGCCACTCTCTTCTCAAAACTGGACTTACGGAGTGGTTACCACCAGATTCGGATCCGAGAGGGGGATGAGTGGAAGACGACGTTCAAGTCTAAGGACGGGCTGTATGAATGGCTTGTGATGCCCTTTGGGTTATCCAATGCCCCCAGCACCTTCTCCCGGATGATGACACACATCTTTAGGCCATATATGGGGAAGTTTGTTGTAGTATATTTCGACGACATCCTAGTGTTTAGTACCTCCCCCGCCGAACACCTCTCCCACATCAAAGTAGTCCTCTCCACCTTAAGGACTGAAACCTTATATCTAAATCTTAAGAAATGCACGTTTTATGTTTCAGAGGTTGAATTCTTAGGTTACATAGTTGGCTCCGAAGGAATTCGTGTTGACCCAGGAAAGGTTCAAGTGATTAGAGACTGGCCCGAGCTCACTAGCCTTCGTGAGGTGCGTAGTTTCCACAGGTTAGCTACCTTTTATCGTCGTTTCATACGCGATTTTAGTAGCATTATGGCACCCATTACGGACTGCATGAAGAAAGGCAAATTCACATGGTCCAAATCCGCCACGTTTGCATTCCATCGTATTAAGGAGCTTATGACCGAAGCACCGGTGTTACGTCTCCCAGACTTCACCAAGGTCTTCGAGCTTACTTGTGATGCATCTGGCGTAGGGATTGGAGGTGTCTTGAGTCAAGAGGGTCACCCGGTTAGTTATTTTAGTGATAATTTAGCGGGTGCTAAATTAAATTATTCCAATTACGATAGGGAGTTTTACGCGGTCATTAGATGTTTGCATCATTGGAGGCACTATCTCCTTCATAAGGAGTTCGTGATCCTCTCTGATCATGAAGCGTTACGATTCATCAATGGTCAGCACAAAATCAGCCCGCGCCACGCTAAATGGGTATCCTTCTTGCAAGAATACACATTTACTCTCAAGCACCTTAAGGGGTCCGACAATCGAGTTGCCGATGCACTCAGTCGCCTCACCCTCTTACTTTCCTCCATGCAAGTCCACGAGGTAGGGTTCGAGCGCATAAAGGATGAATACGCCACATGCCCTGATTTTCAGGAGCCATACTTATCTGCCCAGGATAGCTCTCCCGCGACCATCACGACCTTTTCACTTAGAGACGGATATTTATTCAAACACGGAAAATTGTGTATCCCTCACTCCTCTTTGCGACTCCACATCATTTGGGAGTTACATAGTGGTGGCTTGAGTGGTCACTTTGGCCGAGACAAAACGATAACGCTCGTGGAGGAGAAATTCTTTTGGCCTAAACTAAAGGCGATGGTTGGGAAAGTAGTGAGCAGTTGCCGTACGTGTCAAGTTTCTAAGGGTACTAAGTCCAATGTTGGTTTATACACCCCGCTACCTATTCCGTCCGTTCCGTGGGAAGACGTGAGCATGGACTTCGTATTAGGCCTTCCCCCCACCCTTCGACGTCATGATTCTATACTCGTTGTCGTGGATAGGTTCTCCAAGATGGCGTACTTCCTCCCATGTAGTAAGACCAACGACGCTTCTCACATTGCGAAACTGTATTTTAAGGACGTCGTTAGTCACCGTGGAGTTCCGAAGACTATTGTCTCGGATAGGGACGTCAAGTTCACTAGCTACTTTTGGAAAACCTTGTGGGTTCTTATGGGAACAAAATTATTATTCTCTGCGGCTTATCACCCACAAACTGATGGCCAGACGGAAGTAGTCAATCGGAGCCTAGGAAATCTTCTTAGATGTCTCGTGAGCGATCATAAAGGCACTTGGGATTTACTTCTTCCACATGCACAACTGGCTTACAATAATTCTAAAAATCGGTCCACGGGTATGTCTCCGAATGAAATTGTTCACGGGTATAAGGCCCCTGTGCCACTTGACTTGGTCCCCTTACCTCCCACATACAAAAAAAGTCAGTTTGCACAATCCTTGGCCCAACATATTCACGACTTACATGCACGTATACGAGCTACCTTGACTGCTCAATATGAGTCTTATCAAGCGCACGCTAATCTACATAGGAAGGTGTCACACTTTAAGGTCGACGATCTGCTTTTAGTACGGTTAGTTCCCGAACGAATGCCAACTGGCACCGTTAAAAAGTTAGCTCCAAAGCGCGTCGGTCCTTTTCGGATTATAAAGAAGCTAGGTGACAACGCTTTCGTATTGGATTTGCCTGCTGAATGGGGTATCTCCCCTATTTTTAACGTCTCGGATTTGACGCTGTTTGTTGCACCTCCACAAGAGTTGGTTTCTTTGTCGTCTTCTCCCTCCACTGAAATTTATAATGGGTTGGGGAGTGGTAGTTCGGATGATCTCTCTCCTTCGGTCCCCGCAGGTATAACATCGGATGGTACGTTGCCTTCTTTTATTCCTATTGCTGACATGTTTCCCAGGTTTCCCAAGATGTTTCTCCATCCAGATGTGATACTCGCTGCTGAGCCACTTACTACTCCAGACGGTGCTACCTACCGCTTCCTCATCCGTTGGCGTGACCGCCCACCTTCGGACGACTCATGGGTACTCGCGACAGAGCTTCAACGTTTGGATGCCGAGCTTCTCCGCCGCTTTCTCTCGGCCCACGCATCGGAGATGCGCGATTTTGAGTGGGGGAGGATTGATGGCGCGGCCCCTCCAACACTTCCTGATGATGACCCGGTTGCCGCGGCGCAACAATTTAAAGATTTGCGACGTCATGACAACGCCACGGACGCTAACGGAAAGCTGCGCTACAACCTCCGTCCGCGGCGCGCAAAGCTTGCTTAAACGTTTTACTTAGTTTTATTTTAATCGCTTTAAACATATGGCTTGTATTAATTTTTATTTTCATGTTGGTGTGCTACTAAACACTTGGTGTGTATGTAACCGCCCGGATGGATGAGATTTCATCTCCATCATGGACGGTTGGATCTCTTTTGTAACTACTATTTAAAGGAGGCTATTATGTGTATGTAACCGCCCGGATGGATGAGATTTCATCTCCATCATGGACGGTTGGATCTCTTTTGTAACTCCTATTTAAAGGAGGCTATTATGATGAGTTATGGAATGAAAAGGAAAACCTAAAACCCCCCTTTGAGGAATTTGGCCACCATGGAGAGAGTCCATTAGCCGCCCCCTTTGGTGTGAAGCCAAGCCTTGCCTCCTCCATCCCCGTTCGGTGCGACTCCGGCGTGGCTTCTATCGGTGCGACTCCATGGAAGAAGGAAGCAGCCCCATTCGGTGTGAAACCGGTGGAACCGTGGAGAGAGTGATTCTCCCACAAATATTGTGTGATCATCTTCTTGGTTGGGTAATCCCTTCCCTATCTTTGTGTTTCTTGCTGTGAGATTTTGTGGAGGTTATTCAACCGTCTTTTCTGCAATTTTAAAGTGTTTCCGCTTGCAAAAATCTGAATCGAAACGTTGTTATTGACCCTCTTGTTATCCGGATTGGAAGATCCATTGGAGAACAAACTAGGCCAAGCCTTGACTTGTTCTCCAAGTTTTGGGCACGCTTGTGCTAACAAGGGAGTTAATCTTAACTTGTTCTTGATCGTTCTTTATCGTTTACCGCCGCTCCTAATTATTTTATCGCTGCGATTGACGGCTTATTGTGAAAAGAATAGATGATTGTGTAGGTGCGGTGAGACGTGTGCTTGTTGGAGAGGTAGGTCTTAAGGTCGTGGTATCGAGTCCGGCTAGGAGCGAGTTGTGTGCTTGTTGGAGAGTTAGGTCCTAAGGAAGTGGTAACGAGTCCCGTATTTTTGAGAGCCAACCGACCCCTTTTCGTTCGCTTTTGGTCGGAGCACTCTCTTTATTTTCTATGTTCTGTGATGGGTAAGCTACCGTCAGCGTAATCACGTCCGTGTCACGTTCACCCCTACACCACTCCGTCCGCTGAGTCCGCAAGGACTTAGCCGGATTCTAAGGAACAAACCGCCAGTAGCTAGCTGCACCTTTTAGGCGAACTCTCACCAGTCCACCCAAGCTATGCGGACAAGACACTAGCCCGCAGAGCCCGTGATGAGTTGTAAATATACGTGTTTTTATATACATTAAATAAGATGTATTAGTTTTTTTTGTAATTTTTAGTTGTTTTTCCTTAATAAATTGCTTCCTTTTTGTAAATATTTTCTAACTTAGAGTTATTTTTGTTTTCTGAATTTTTCAGGAAAAATTGCCAAAAAATCAAAGTACACGCCCGTGTACTGTTGGTCACGCCCGTGACCAGGGCGTGATACGTCAAATTCCCAAGAAATGACATCTTTTTGAAGAAATAGCGTGACACGCCCATGTCACGCCCGTGTCACCCGAGTCACGCCCGTGACCCATGCCCGTGACCATCCAGATCGACAAAATCGCGCTCAACGATCGTCGACCCAGCTGACACGCCCGTCGACACGCCCGTGTCCCCTGACACGGGGCGTGACCCAAGCCTTGACCACTCCTTTCGACGTTTTTCGCTCGACGTTCGTCGAGCCAACCCGACATGCCTAGAGTCACGCCCGTGACCTAGGGCGTGACTCCTCCACCTGGCCCGACAAACTGCCGTCGGCAACCTCCCGAAGTCAACAACGCCATTAATCGCCGCACGATACGCCCACCGTCACGCCCGTGACAAGGGGCGTGACCGCCGCGTTTTCCGCCGCAACGTCAACTCGCCGTCAAGTCACCGAAATCTGCTGCTTAATAGTGTCGACACGCCCATAGTCATGCCAGTGACCTGGGGCGTGACCGCCGTGATATCAGCCGCCAAGTCAAATCTCAAATCAAATCGAACAACCGCAATTTAAATACTGTTGACACGCCCCCTGACACGCCCGTGTCAAAGGGCGTGTACTTTGAATTTTTTTTTTATAAATTCCCAGTTGCTGTATGAGTTCAGGGTTCCACTTTCCTGAACCATTTTGTATAAAGGCTTTGCTGATAGATGATCCCAAGGGCTTTGTAAGGAGATTTTCTCCCCCTCCCTTTTATGTTTATTTGTTTTAGCTTTGTAATGAACTTTTTATCTTTATAAAATGTGTAGTTTTTCCTCCTTACATTGTCATGAACTTCATCTATAAGCAATCTTTTATGCAATCTTATCTTTCTATTTAGTTTTAACTTTGTTTTTTTAGTCTTTTAAAATGGGTGTGTGTGTATGAGATTAACTTTCATGCTTTTATACTTAGTTATTTGTACTTAGTTTTTGTTAGACTTAGGTTTTAATAGCTTTTATTTCATTCCTATAAACCTGTAAAAGCGTTTTCAAAGTGATTTTTATTTTTGCTAACTTAGATTTTCATGTTTAGCTCGTAAAACTTTTCGTTCCTTTTTATTTTATTTTCACTTTTTAATCACTTTTGCGGAGTTATAGTAACGTTTATATAGTCGTTTTAATTTTTCAAACACTTCATTTTGCTTTTATTTTCAAAAACGTTTTGCCCGTTTAAATTTTATTTCTTCATTTTATGCATTTCTACCGCATTCCATCAGTAGAAATGTAGTCATTTCAATTTTTTGAGCACGTGCACTTTTCGCTTATTTGCAAAAACTTTTGCTCCTTTTAATTTTATTTTCACTTTTTATTCATTTCTACCGCATTCTAGCGGTAGAAATGTAGTCGTTTTAATTTTCCAGTCACTTGGTTTTCCTATTTTTTTGTACGTGTGCGTGCGTGTATGAGTAGTTTTTATAGCTTTATTTCAATTCCTGTAGAGTGTGTGAGTGTGTGTATTTTAATTTTCCGCCTACTCACTTGAGTTAAATGGCTGGATTTTATTCAAGCAAGTGTGTGTATTTTAATTTTCCGCCTACTCACTTGAGTTAAATGGCTGGATTTTATTTCAGTAGAGTGTGTTTACTTCTTGTAGAGTGGGTGTGTTTTAATTTTATGTCGAGTGCGTGAGTGTTAGCTTTTATTTTATTTACCGCCTACTCACTTGAGTTAAATGGTCGGTCTTTATTGTAATAATTGGAATGGACTTGTAAATGCATTTATTTTCTCCTACTCGTTTGAGTAGGACTTGCTTTCTTTTTCCCGCCCACGCATTTGCGCCGGGACTTGCAATTTTCCTGCTTTCATTTCAGTACTACTCGTTTGAGTAGGACTTGCAATTTACTGCTTTCCATTTACTGCTTTCATTTTCCTGCTTTATTTTACTGCTTTAATTTTCTGCTTTTTCAATCGCTGTCGTCCCCATTCCGATGAGTGGCTAACGTTCTTAGCCCTCAGCATCGAAGAGCATTGGGACAAAAAAATTCCTTTAAATCATTAAAGGTCTTATTTTTCTATTTAATTAAAAATCACTTAAGGTTTGCCGTGGGTTTACGACGCGTAGGACCACATAATCGATGTGTGGGCCCTATTTCCGTAGTCCATATGCTATCTAGCCGAGAGGCCGTGCATATGGACCGATCAACCCTTGGTAAATGGAGTTCCGCACTAACCCTCGAGAGAGGAGGCGCGCCAACTCTACCGGATTGGGTTCCCCACCCAATAGCGGGGTTCTTAGCGTAATGCGGGCATTAAGAGGAATCCTTCGTCGGACGAGAGCCCGGTCGAATAGTCTTAATGTTCAGGTGAGCGATAGTCCTAGAGATAGGTGAGTTCATTTTAGTGGAGCCTCCACGGCCAAGTCTCCGCCCTAATTAATTAGAAACTTAGGAGCTCTTTTTATTCAACGTTTATTTTAGTTCAATGTCTTTTCGGTGCCCTCGAACTGAGCTCTTCATCGGCTCCACCTTTTTTAAGCTCTTTATATTTTAACTTTTGTTTATATAAATTTATCCCGACAAGATAAAATTATCGGTAAAATAATAGTCCCCTCCAGGGAAGAGTAGAAATAAACGAACTGACCCCGAGAACAATACGACCTCGATATTCCACCCGGAATATCCTGTACTACTCACGATAGGTGCACTTGCCTCCTTTCGTTAAAACTCGATTTAACCCGTTTTATATTCAAATAAATAAAATACGCGCGCCCCGTTTTCTAAATAAAAACCAAATCCGCTTTTCAACTTAAATAAAACCACCCGGGGCGCCGTGCTTCGTAATCTTTTTGGAGTTTTAACCGCATTAAGTTTTCGGACTTGATGCGAAAATACCAATCAAGTTTTTGGCGCCGTTGCCGGGGACACATTCGTGTCGTTATTTTGAACCTTGGAGAACTATTAATTTTACCTGTATATATATGATGATAGTAATAATAATAATAATCATAATAAAACTACTTAAAAACAAAACAAAAACAAAAAAAAACTTAAAACCTTAAAAACAAAAAAAATAAATTCTTTTTCTATTATTATTATTATTTATAAAGTTTTTTTGAAATGACGTCGTTTTTTTACAAACACTAACTCGCTAAACAACCGAACAAAAAAAAACCTTAAAAACTCAAAAAATCTAAAAACTTAAAAACTTAAAAACTCAAAAATCTAAAAAACTTAAAAACTAAAAAATCCAAAAATTTATAACACTTAAAAACTAAAAAAATCAAAAAAATCTAAAAACTTAAAAATCCTAAAAATTCTAAAAAGTAAACTCATAAAACCAAAAAAAAAAAAAAACAATAAAAAATCTAAACCTCAAAACTCTAAAAAAAACAAAAAAAATCTATAAAACTTAAAAAAAACAACAACTAACTAAAATCGAAAAAATGTAAAAACCAAAAACAAAAGTTTTTCCAAAAAAACACTAAACATTGAAAATAAATAACAATTTTATATTTTGTTTTCACTCCGCCACGCTTCCCCTTATTGTGCTCGTTAGAGGACACATTTCTGTACACTCTCAAGCTAAGCAGTTAGCTTCGAGACACACATGCACTTGCCCCTACCGCCCGCACACTTTAGACCAAGTTTATCTTTTTCATTTTATTTTTTTTGTTATGTTTTTGCTACTTCTTCTAAAATAATGCAGGGTTTCAACCCGGGCCTCCCCGAACTCGTGTAAGGGTAGTTCCGACTCCCTCCCCTTTATTTTGCCCATATTTTATTTTGTATATTAATCGTTCTGCATACTTAGATTGCAACATTGAGGACAATGTTGTGTTTAAGTATGGGGGTGTATTCTTAGTTTCCTATTTTCTACATCTTTATTTTCTGCACCCAAAAAACAAATTTTTAAACCAAAATTTTTTTTCCCTGTTTTTATAATCTAAAAACTCCAAAAAAAAAAATTTTATAAAACAAAAACTAAAAAATAAAATTATAAAACAAAAACTAAAATTTTTTGGTTTAAAAATTTGTTTTTTGGGTGCAGAAAATAAAGATGTAGAAAATAGAAAACTAAGAATACACCCCCATACTTAAACAAAACATTGTCCTCAATGTTGCAATCTAAGTATGCAGAACGATTAATATACAAAATAAAATATGGGCAAAATAAAGGGGAGGGAGTCGGAACTACCCTTACACGAGTTCGGGGAGGCCCAGGTTGAAACCCTGCATTATTTTAGAAGAAGTAGCAAAAACATAACAAAAAAAATAAAATGAAAAATATAAACTCGGTCTAAAGTGTGCGGGCGGTAGGGGCAAGTGCATGTGTGTCTCGAAGCTAACTGCTTAGCTTGAGAGTGTACAGAAATGTGTCCTCTAACGAGCACAATAAGGGGAAGCGTGGCGGAGTGAAAACAAAATATAAAATTGTTATTTATTTTCAATGTTTAGTATTTTTTTGGAAAAACTTTTGTTTTTGGTTTTTAGATTTTTTCGCTTTTAGTTAGTTGTTGTTTTTTTAAGTTTTATAGATTTTTTTTTGTTTTTTAATGTTTTGAGGTTTAAATTTTTTATTGTTTTTTTATTTTTTTGGTTTTATGAGTTTACTTTTTAGAATTTTTAGGATTTTTAAGTTTTTAGATTTTTTTGATTTTTTTAGTTTTTAAGTGTTATAAATTTTTGGATTTTTTAGTTTTTAAGTTTTTTAGATTTTTGAGTTTTTAAGTTTTTAAGTTTTTTAGATTTTTTGAGTTTTTAAGGTTTTTTTTGTTCGGTTGTTTAGCGAGTTAGTGTTTGTAAAAAAACGACGTCATTTCAAAAAAAAATTATAGATAATAATAATAATAGAAAAAGAATTTTTTTTTATTTTTAAGGTTTTAAGTTTTTTTTAAGTAGTTTTATTATGATTATTATTATTATTATCATCATATATATACAGGTAAAATTAATAGTTCTCCAAGGTTCAAAATAACGACACAAATGTGTCCCCGGCAAAGGCGCCAAAAACTTGATTGGTATTTTCGCATCAAGTCCGAAAACTTAATGCGGTTAAAACTCCAAAAAGATTACGAAGCGCGACGCCCCGGGTGGTTTTATTTAAGTTGAAAAGCGGATTTGGTTTTTATTTAGAAAACGGGGCGCGCGTATTTTATTTATTTGGATATAAAACGGGTTAGATCGAGTTTTAACGAAAGGAGGCAAGTGCACCTATCGTGAGTAGTACAGGATATTCCAGGTGGAATATCGAGGTCGTATTGTTCTCGGGGTTGGTTCGTTTATTTCTACTCTTCCCTGGAGGGGACTATTATTTTACCGATAATTTTATCTTGTCGGGATAAATTTATATAAACAAAAGATAGAACATAAAGAGCTTAAAAAAGGTGGAGCCGATGAAGAGCTCAGCTCGAGGGCATCGAAAAGACATTGAACTAAAATAAATGTTGAATAAAAATAGCTCCTAAGTTTCTAATTAATTAGGGCGGAGACTTGGCCGTGGAGGCTCCACTAAAATGAACTCACCTATCTCTAGGACTATAGCTCACCTGAATATTAAGACTATTCGACCGGGCTCTCGTCCGACGAAGGATTCCTCTTAATGCCCGCATTATGCTAAGAACCCCGCTATTGGGTGGGGAACCCAATCCGGTAGAGTTGGCGCGCCTCCTCTCTCGAGGGTTAGTGCGGAACTCCATTTACCAAGGGGTGATCGGTCCATATGCACGGCCTCTCGGCTAGCTAGCATATGGACTACAGAAATAGGGCCCACACATCGATTATGTGGTCCTACGCGTCGTAAACCCACGACAAACCTTAAGTGATTTTTAATTAAATAGAAAAATAAGACCTTTAATGATTTAAAGGAATTTTTCTGTCCCAATGCTCTTCGATACTGAGGGCTAAGAACGTTAGCCACTCATCGGAATGGGGACGACAGCGATTGAAAAAGCAGAAAATTAAAGCAGGAAAATGAAAGCAGTAAATGGAAAGCAGTAAATTGCAAGTCCTACTCAAACGAGTAGTACTGAAATGAAAGTAGGAAAATTGCAAGTCCCGGCGCAAATGCATGGGTGGGAAAAAGAAAGCAAGTCCTACTCAAACGAGTAGGAGAAAATAAATGCATTTACAAGTCCATTCCAATTATTACAATAAAGACCGACCATTTAACTCAAGTGAGTAGGCGGTAAATAAAATAAAAGCTAACACTCACGCACTCGACATAAAATTAAAACACACCCACTCTACAAGAAGTTAACACACTCTACTGAAATAAAATCCAGCCATTTAACTCAAGTGAGTAGGCGGAAAATTAAAATACACACACTTGCTTGAATAAAATCCAGCCATTTAACTCAAGTGAGTAGGCGGGAAATTAAAATACACACACTCACACACTCTACAGGAATTGAAATAAAGCTATAAAAACTACTTATACACGCACGCACACGTACAAAAAAATAGGAAAACCAAGAGACTGGAAAATTAAAACGACTACATTTCTACCGCTACAATGCGGTAGAAATGAATAAAAAGTGAAAATAAAATTAAAAGGAGCAAAAGTTTTTGTAAATAAGCGAAAAGTGCAAGTGCTCAAAAAATTGAAATGACTACATTTCTACCGATGGAATGCGGTAGAAATGCATAAAATGAAGAAATAAAATTTAAACGGGCAAAATGTTTTTGAAAATAAAAGCAAAACGAAGTGTTTGAAAAATTAAAACGACTATATAAACGTTCCTATAACTCCGCAAAAGTGATTAAAAAGTGAAAATAAAATAAAAAGGAACGAAAAGTTTTACGAGCTAAACATGAAAATCTAAGTTAGCAAAAATAAAAATCACTTTGAAAACGCTTTTACAGGTTTATAGGAATGAAATAAAAGCTATTAAAACCTAAGTCTAACAAAAACTAAGTACAAATAACTAAGTATAAACGCATGAAAGTTAATCTCATACACACACACCCATTTTAAAAGACTAAAAAAACAAAGTTAAAACTAAATAGAAAGATAAGATTGCATAAAAGATTGCTTATAGATGAAGTTCATGACAATGTAAGGAGGAGAAACTACAAATTTTATAAAGATAAAAAGTTCATTACAAAGCTAAAATAAATAAACATAAAAGAGAGGGGGAGAAAATCTCCTTACAAAGCCCTTGGGATCATCTATCAGCAAAGCCTTTATACAAAATGGTTCAGGAAAGTGGAACCCTGAACTCATACAGCAACTGGGAATTTATAGAAAAATTTTTCAAAGTACACGCCCTTTGACACGGGCGTGTCAGGGGGCATGTCAACAGTATTTAAATTGCGGTTGTTCGATTTGATTTGAGATTTGACTTGGCGGCTGAAATCACGGCGGTCATGCCCCAGGTCACGTGCGTGACTATGGGCGTGTTGACACTATTAAGCAGCAGATTTCGGTGACTTGACGGCGAGTTGACGTTGTGGCGGAAAATGCGGCGGTCACGCCCCTTGTCACGGGCGTGACGGTGGGCGTGTCGTGCGGCGATTAATGGCGTTGTTGACTTCGGGAGGTTGCCGACGGCAGTTTGTCGGGCCAGGTGGAGGAGTCACGTCCTAGGTCACGGGCGTGACTCTAGGCGTGTCGGGTTGGCTCGACGAACGTCGAGCGAAAAACGTCGAAAGGAGTGGTCACGGCTTGGGGCATGCCCCGTGTCAGGGGACACGGGCGTGTCGACGGGCGTGTCAGCTGGGTTGACGATCGTTGAGCGCGATTTTGTCGATCTGGATGGTCACGGGCATGGGTCACGGGCGTGACTCGGGTGACACGGGCGTGATACGGCCGTGTCACGTTATTTCTTCAAAAAGATGTCATTTCTTGGGAATTTGACGTATCACGCCCTGGTCACGGGCGTGACCAACAGTACACGGGCGTGTACTTTGATTTTTTTGGCAATTTTTCCTGAAAAATTCAGAAAACAAAAATAACTCTAAGTTAGAAAATATTTACAAAAAGGAAGCAATTTATTAAGGAAAAACAACTAAAAATTACAAAAATAAACTAATACATCTTATTTAATGTATATAAAAACAAGTATATTTACAACTCATCAGCCCGCAAACACTACAGGACAACATCCCCCTTCAGTGACTGTCCGCACACACAAGAGGAAGTCCGCATACCACCAGAGCAACTCCTCTATCCGCCACAAGTCCACGACCAAGGGAAGTCCACCCGGTCAACATCAGACTTGACGAAAAACAACGAACACACTAGACTTGTCACAGAATGTGACCAAGTCCAGTAAAGCACCAAAGAGCCTAACACGAGTACGGCGAACAAAGCCCAGTCCGCCAACCATCCAAGCAGCTCGCCACACTCCTCCAGAGTTAAGGCAGAGTCCGCAATAAACTCGCACAACTGTCCAAACAAGCGGCCAACTATCGGACTTCGATATCAGTCCGCGCAGTCCTCCCCAGCAGTTAACACCTGCTGTTCCACCAGAGTTCGGCAAGGGCCACAGCCAAAATCTAAGGTCAATCTTCCTCAGCGGATACCGCGGACACGCCAGTCCGTAAGCCTCCCGCAGACAGTACCCAATCTGCTAGGTAACATTAGCTTGCAACACGGCCACTGAGCAAAGTACTGCCTATAGTCCGCGAACCTTTATCCGCTCATACCGCTCCTTACTCAGCCAAGCCAACAAGACAGCCAATGCCCTATCCGCAGAGAACAGTCCACCCAGGTCGCGGAATTAATCCGCACATGCCGCTCAGAAGAACAGCCAGTTCCAACTAGGCCTATCACTAGGCCGCATAACAGCAGTTCACCCAGTCCGCCCAGTCCGCCGCCTATGTCCGCTCAGGCCGCCCGGCCTGCCCATCAACCACTTCCACTTCACAGCTTTCAAAACTCCCCCTTGAAGTGAGAAGTGGTGATCAAGCCCAACAAGCTGCGCAATCGCTCAAGAGGCCCCTTCGACAGTGGCTTCGTGAAGATGTCAGCAAGATTGTGAAAGTGCAGGTTAGATCTGAAATACTCTAGAGGGGGGGGGGGGTGAATAGAGTATTGTGCTCTCTTAAAAACGTTTTACAACTTTTGCTGTAAAACTAGGTGAACAGGTTAGTAATCAGAGTAATAAACAACACAACCTAGTAAATCACAGAGCATAGCCAAAACAAAAGAAAAAGGGCAACCAGACGACACAAGAAATTTATAGTGGTTCCCCAACCTGGTACATCCACTCTTCTACCACCCCGGTAGGAATCCACTCAGGTTTTTGATCAGTTGCCTGACACCAATGAGCTTTTGTTCAGGTGCTCAAAAACCAAAACCTCAAGTCTTTTGGTAGGAGACTTGCAGCCAGCAATAATTTTGAAGGGAATTAAAACCCTGTACAGAGGATGGAAAAAGAGGTGATGGTGTCTTCTCTTTCTCAATAACAACTGAGAAGACTGTGGATTGATTTCAGCATATTGCTCCCCCTGAGATATTGAATGGATGAGGAAAACTGGAGCACTGCTTCAGGGTGATAGGTCTTCAGAGCTTGAGTGCCTAGACCAGAGATTGCTTCAGGAACTTCTTTGACAGATAGAGTAATTGTTTTCTTTCTGAAGTTGTCCTGGAGGATTGAATGAAGAAGACTCTTGATAGAGATGATTTGTTCTTCTTCTTCTTGAAGATGTCCTCTGGCCAAGGCTGATTGCAGAAAAGAACTTTGGATTTCTGTAAGACTGTTCTTCTGTGCAATCTATCTGTCTGTCTGTCTGTGACTGCTTGTGTTGTAGTACTGGTTGATGTTATCTTTTCTGACTTAAGACTGACTAAAGAACATTCGAAATTTGAATGTTTGAGCATTAAATGCAGTTGGCCTAGGAAGGAATCAGCAATCAATGATTTCCTTAACTGTCCCATGGAAAAACGGCATGTAATAATCCATGATCAATGCTCGTTCCAACGGTAACGTTCTAAGAAGATTGGGCATTAATTACTCAGGATTCATCGCCAAGAAAAGGGACGGAAAACTGGTGAAGACCTAGTCTGGAATCGTCGAACGAAGAACAGGAATTATCGAGCTGAGTTCATAGTTCATCGAGGTGAGCTGATGAGTTCGTCGACCAGACAATAGTAAATGGTCTTCAAGGGAAACTTGCCAATTCTGCTACAATCTTCGTCAAACTGACAATCTTCTTTCATCGACCAGAGATCCAAATTCATCGACCGAAGAATGATTGTGGACTTAGAATCTAAGAAGTCTCTGACTGAGAAGAATACAGATCGTCGACCAGAATTCGTCGAGTAGAGTATTGCATTCGTCGAACTGAGAAGTTGACTTCGTCGACCTGAGAAGTTGTGAACTTGAGGTCCAAGTTCGTCGAGCCCAGAATCCTGTTCGTCGACCAAAGCCTGAAGTTGGACTTAGAAAAATCTGGAGTTATCCTGACTTTAGCTTGTTGAAGTATCTCAGTCTTCGTCGAACAGAGAACAAAGATCGTCGAGCTCAGCACAGAGAAATGTCTCAAGATCATCAAGCTCAGAACCCTTTCGTTGAGCTGAGTTCGACGAATGTCGAACTCATTTCACTTAGTCTTGAAATCTTCTAAGTCTTGAGATCTCTGATGGGCTTGTTGATAGTTGGTCCATCTGAAGTTGAACCTAAGGACTTTGCCTATACTCTAGGACACAAATTTGACCCGGGCTATACATGTTGGGTCACATCCTAAGCTAGTAAACCTAGCCCAAATCAACTAGGGATCCAACAATCTCCCCCTATTTGGGTGACGCCACTAAGAGACTCAAAACAGACAAACAAACAGATAAACAAAGCAAGAAAAGAAATATATCTGGAAGAGAATTACTAACACATGCAACAGATATATATATACATGCTTTGTTTAAAATAAATAACATAGTTTGAAAACAAATGCAGAAAGAAATTGAAACAAAATAAAGATTACTTCTTCTTCTTTTTCTGCATAGACTTGTCTTTTATTGTCTTCTCTCCTGGCTTTTTGAAGATAATTTCTCTGTTTGGATCTAGAGCCTGTGCCTGAGTCATTGTCATGTCAGCTGCCCCAATGATCTTCAGTGATGTAGCTTTGGGGACAACTGCTTCAGGATGGAGCTTCATGTAATCATCAACATTGAAGAACTTGTTGCCTTTGTAAAACCTTTTTAGTTCTTCCTTTCTGTACATAGACATGGTTGAGTAACCTGAAATGTATTTACCTTCAGCTTTAGCTTTATTGATTAATGATAGGCCAATTAGTTTCTGGAATCTAGCCATTCTTGCAGTGTTGGCTGTTTCAGGGGTTTCAAAAGGAATAGGAGGAGAGTATGGTCTTTTAGGACTTTCAGCTTTCTGATCTTCAGATATATGTTGTTGTTGCTGCTGTTGCTGTTGTTGATGTTGATGTTGTTGATTTCCTGAAAAATGATGACTTTGCTGGTGATGAATTATAAATATACGTATTTTTGTGCACATTAATTTAGTCATTTTCATTTATTTTCGTCGTTTTTACTTATTTTTGTTCAATAAAATGTTCCTATTCTTGTAAATTTGCTTCTAACTTGTTTTATTTTATTTTTCAGAAAAAGTTCAAAATCTGCCAAAATTGGGCAGTACACGCCCGTGACATATTTGTCACGCCCGTGACCAAGGCGTGACGCTCAAATTCCGTGAACTGGCAGATTTCTGAAGTAAAAAGCTTGACACGCCTGGGGTCACGCCCGTGTCACCCGACAAGGGGCGTGACCCAAGCCCGTGTTCACTCCACTCGACGAATTCATCTCGACGATCGTCGAGTGTCGACACCAATAGTCACGCCCAGCGTCACGCCCGTGACCTGGGGCGTGACTCAATTTCTGCTCGATGATTTCGACTCGACACTTTCCGCTCGACATTCGTCGAGTGTCGACACATACTGACACACCCAGCGTCACGCCCGTGACCTGGGCCGTGACCTTTCTAGCTGGCCCGACAAGATGCTGACAAAGACTTTCGACGCAACCCGCGCCCGGTTCTACCTCCCCGACATGCCCAGAGTCACGCCCGTGACCTGGGGCGTGACTGCTGCGAACTCAGCCCGAAGTCAACTTTCCTGTCCAATCGCCGGCCGCCTTCATGAATAGTACTGTCACGCCCCCCTACACGCTCGTGACCGAGGGCGTGTACTTAGAATTTTTTGCCTATAAATTGCCCAGTTCTGTAAGGTCCAAGGGTTCAGATTTTTGGGCCAATTTAGTGTCTTTTTGCGGGCTTAATCCGTGGATACTAGTGCTATGTAAGGAGATTTCTCCCTTCTTATTTCATGTTTTGTTTTGCTTTATCTTTTAGCTTTGTAATAGCTTGATAATTTTAATAAAAATGTTAGATTTTCTCTCTCTATATAGCATGAAAATTCATTTGGATGGCTCACTTCTTCTCCTTTTTTATCCTTGGTTTCATCCTTGTTCTTCATTTATGAAATGTGTGTGTGTGTGTATGAGTGTAATTTATTTACTTTACATGTCCTTTTAACTTGTCTTCATGCTTAGGATTTTGATTTCATTCTCATGATTTTATAAAAGAGGTTTAAAAAGTGATTTTGTTCTTTTTTTTACTTAGTTTTTCTTTTAGGATTGTAAAACCTTTTTTGTTCTTTTCATCTTCTTTCTCACCTTTTTTATCACTTTCATAACATCATAAGAATGAAAATGTTGGCATTTTAATTTTCCAAAAACTTTGGTTTTTAATTTGTTTTGAAAAACTTTTGTCTTCTAAAAATTGAAATTTCCTCTTTTTATTTGTTTTTGGCAAAACCTATGCATGAAAAAGCTAAAATTTTAATTTTTAGGTAACTTTCATTTTGCTTTTTATTTGTGTGTGTGAGTGTATAAGCCTAAATTTCCTTTTGTTCTTCTTAATCTTCATGAAGTGTGTGTGAGTTTAGGTGTATAACTTTTATGCTTTGATTCAAATTGTGTAGAGTGTGTGAGTGTAGGTGTTAAATTTTAATGCTTTCTTTTAAATTGCTTTCTTTTAATGCTTTGTTCAAATTATGTAGAGTGTGTGAGTGTAGGTGTTAGCTTTATTGCTTTCTTGAAATTCATATGGAGTGTGTGTGTTTGTGTGCATTTATTTCCGCCTACTCATTAAGAGTTAAATGACGCATCGTTTTCATTTTTAGTCCTACTCGTTTGAGTAGGACTTGTAATTTTTATTTCTTTATTTTCCCGCCTACTCACTTGAGTTTAAATGGCCGGACTTTATTTCCCGCCTACTCGTTTGAGTAGGATTTGTAATTTTTCTTTCTTTATTTTTCCGCCTACTCACTTGAGTTAAATGACCAGACTTTATAGCCCTGTAATCGCATTTATTTTCTCCTACTCATTTGAGTAGGACTCGCTTTCATTTCAGTCCTACTCGTTTGAGTAGGACTTGCAATTTTCAGCTTTTATTTACCACCCCCACTCGTTTGAGTGGGACTCGCAAATTTTGAATAAGCAAATTTCTTTCATGTGTAACTTAGTTCCTTTTTAATTTATAATTTGGAGTGTGCGTGAGTTCTTGTTTTAGCTAATTTTTCAGTTTTCTAAATGTTGTTTTGTTTTTATGTCCCCTTCTTATAATCATTAGTGTTTAATTTCGAACTCGCGCCTCACTAAATTATAAGCCGTCCCCATACCGATGTGTGGCTAATCGCTATTAGCCTCGGCATCGAAGAGCATTGGGACATTTGAAATGATTTATAATAATTGAAGCTCTTTATTTTCATTTTAATTTAAGCGCTTAAGGTTTACCCCGGGTTTACGACGCGTAGGACCACATAATCGATGTGTGGGCCCAATTTCTGTAGTCCATATGCTAGCTAGCCGAGAGGCCGTGCATATGGACCGATCACCCCTGGGTAAATAGAGTTGCGTGCATACCCTCGAAAGAGGACAAGCGTAATTCTACCGGATTGGGTTCCCCACCCAATAGCGGGGTTCTTAGCGTAAAGCGGGCGTTAAGAGGAATCCTTCGTCGGACTAACGTTCGGTCGAATAGTCTTAACGTTCAGGTGAGCAATATTCCTAGAGATAAGTGCGCTCACATTTGTGGAACCTCCACGGCCAAGTTGCCTTATTATTAATTTGAAAACTAAGTCCTATAATTATTAAAAATTATTTTAGTCTTAATTCGATTCGATGCCGAGCGTTAACCCTTCATTGAATATTTTCTAAATCGTTTTTTTTTTCGCTCCTTTGCTTTTCCGTCTTTTATTAAGTAAAAAAATCCACCTTACTTTCAGTAAAATAATAGTCCTCCCGGAGGAGTAAGAATAGTCAACACGACCTCGAGAACAATACAACCTCGGTATTCCCCCGAATATCGAGTACTACTTGCGATAGGTGCACTTGCCTACCCGAGCGAGCCCGCGGCGATCGACTCACCGAACCAACCACAGTAAGAGTCTGTTCGCGGCCCATCAAGTTTTTGGCGCCGTTGCCGGAGAATCTCTTTTCGAGTTGCTATTTCGAATTCCGGAGTCTATAAATTTTACTTATTTTCTATATAAAAAAAACAAAACTAAAAACTTTATTTTAAAACAAAAAAAGAAGTTTATTTTGTTTTATTTTTGTTTGGGTGTATGACCCGTGGACAACCCTCAGAGTCTGAAGATTTTGACTTCGACCCTGAGATCGAACGCTCTCTTGCGCGTATTTGATCTCAACGCCGAAATCCTTCTTTAGATCCCGAGGAATCTATCGGAGAACCTACTGTTGTAGTTATGGCCGCGCCTAACCCTCCCCCGGCGGCCGAGCGTACTATGTCTTATTACGCCCGGCCTAACCTGGATGATTCTGGGTCGAGTATTGTTCGCCCTGCGGTGGCCAATAATAATTTTGAAATAAAGTCAAGTGTCATTCAAATGGTCCAAAACGTCGTGCAGTTCGATGGATTGCCGGATGAGGACCCGAATGTCCACTTGTCCAATTTCTTGGAGATATGCGACACCTTCAAGATTAATGGCGTCACTGATGACGCCATTCGTTTGCGCTTATTTCCTTTTTCCCTTAAGTCCAAAGCCAAGGCATGGTTGAATGCCCTCCCGCGAGGATGTATCACCACGTGGGCTGAGTTGACGGAACGGTTCCTAACGAAGTACTTTTCGCCCGTAAAAACTGCAAAGTTGCGGGCGGACATTTCTTCGTTTGTGCAGAACGATCCTGAGTCCCTATACGAGACTTGGGAACTGTTTAAGGAATTCCTCCGCTGTTGCCCGCACCACGCGCTGCCAACGTGGTTGCAAGTTCAAATTTTTTATAATGGGCTGAATTTTCAGACGCGTCAGATGATTGACGCGGCTGCCGGGGGTACTCTGAACAACAAAACCCCCGAGGCCGCCCAGGCTTTATTCGAAGAGATGGCTATGAACGCCTATCAATGGAACGTCACGCGGGGACGGCCAAAGCCGGCGGCTGGTCTTTTTGAAGTGGATGCCACTGCTCTCTTGACCCTTCAAGTTGAAAGGTTAACAAAGCAGGTGGCGGAGATGTCTGCTGCCTCCTCCACTCCGCCTTGTTTTATTCCCCTAACGTCTGCGTGGCTGAAGAGTTCGTGGACTTCATGGGAAATTCGGGTCGTCCTCCCTTCAACCCCAATAACAACCCTTATAGTAATAACTATAATCCGGGTTGGAGGAATCACCCCAACTTCTCATGGAGCAACCTGAATAATGCTCAGCGTCCCCCTATTTCTTTTGCGCCCGGATTTCTTCCTCCTCCTCCTCTTCCGAAACCCTCCCCGATGGAGGAAAACTTTTCGAAGTATATTGCGTCCAACGAGTCAAATATCCGGAACATCACCGGATCGCTAAAAACACTCGAACAACAGGTTGGACAGCTGGCGAGGATGATGTCCGAGCGCGCGCTCGGGGCACTGCCGGGAAACACGGAGCCCAATCCGTGGGAGAACGCCAACGCTATAACCCTCTGTAGCGGAAAGGAGGTGGTCGATCCAAAACGGACCGACCCTCAGGGTTTCTGATCGGCCTCCCCCTACGCGTTTCAGGGAAGCTTCTACCCCCTTCTTTTTTTCCTTGTACATATTGTCTTTCCTTTCTGTTCCGCATACTTACGATACAACATTGGGGACAATGTTGGACTTAAGTATGAGGGTATTTTCGTGCTTTACTTTCTGCACTTCATTTTTTTCTGCATTTAAAAAAATACAAAAAAATACATATAACAACAAAACAAAAACAAAAAAATTAAAAAACATCTTAAAATGAAACAAAAAAATTTTAAATGAAAAAATCCAAAACAATTGAAATTTTGTTCTCTTTCTTTCTTTTTTTTCCAAAAAACTCAAAAACAATTAAAAAAAAAGAGAAAACAAAAAAATATATTTAGTTTCACTTTGTAAACATTTTTTGTACTTCCTTTTTTTCTCTCTCCCCCTTACTCATTCTTGTAAAAACCTCTCTTTTTCTCCCATATTTTTGTACATAAATGAAAATTTTCTTAAAAAATATATAAAAAAAAGATAATAGTTTAAAAAATTTTCAAAAAAAATTGAGAAAATCAAAAATACAAAAAAAAGATAATAAATGAAAAACAAAAAAAAAATGATAACAAAAACTATAAAAATAAAAAAAAATGTTTTGAAATAAATAAATTACATATTCCATACTTAACTTTTCTGCTATCCAAAAATTCAGTTTTGAGTTTATTTATACGTGAATTTGATTAATTCTCTGTTTGCTACCCGTTTATTAATTATTGATTGAAAAATTTAAATAGCCGGGGTTAAGTTTTAAAGAATTCTTTATGCTTTGTTAAAACTAGCGAACTCGTTTTAAGCACTACTTCTAATTTTTTATTGATAGGAGCACGTATATTATGTTAGAAAATAACGACTATAGAATTCAATTATACTTACTTTTAGCTTTCTGAAAAAAATTGGAACGTACAAATTATTAAGGTTGCTCTCAAAATTTTTTAGGATTACAATCTAGTTTTCCTTTCTCCCCTCACTTTTCATGACCTACTTGGCATGAAAAATTTTATCCTTAAAAGATCTTATGTCAATGGGAATAAGATTTCGTTCCATAAACATAGGCACCCAATAATTTAAAAAGATTATATAAGGAGTAAGAGGATAAAATTCATTACTCCTACAAATATACATTGGGTTAATTCTTATGAAGTTGAAAAACAAAATTCATATTAGGAAAATAAGATTTCGTTTTCCTAATAATCCAAAAGAAAAAAAATGGAGGTTCGAGAAAAAATTACCTCACCTCACATATCAAAACCCTCTTCATAAACCCACTACCCCCTTAGCCAATTACACGATTCTAGAATTAATTCAAAAATCTTTTTGAGAGCATAATTAGTAAATTGTATTATTTCCAGTAGCACTCGTATAAGCTAGAGTTCTTATAATTCCAAACTATTTTCGTTAATCTAACCATTTCAAATGTTGCCTTCTATTTGATTACATCAAGAAGTCTTTTGGCCAAAACTTTTGCGCTATTTAAATCATCTACATAATTTTAGGACTTAACTCTTACACCCCATATATTTATTTCGATCTCTCTTATAATTGATTAAGCGGTAGCTAAAACTTAGAGTTTTTTTTTATTCCTTATAGATTCACCTCAAACTTTTGCTCTGGAATAGCAAAAGCCTAACTATGGGGGTATTTGATGAATTGTAAATATACGTATTTTTGTGCACATTAATTTAGTCATTTTCATTTATTTTCGTCGTTTTTACTTATTTTTGTTCAATAAAATGTTCCTATTCTTGTAAATTTGCTTCTAACTTGTTTTATTTTATTTTTCAGAAAAAGTTCAAAATCTGCCAAAATTGGGTAGTACACGCCCGTGACATATTTGTCACGCCCGTGACCAAGGCGTGACGCTCAAATTTCGTGAACTGGCAGATTTCTGAAGTAAAAAGCTTGACATGCCTGGGGTCATGCCGGTGTCACCCGACACGGGGCGTGACCCAAGCCCGTGTTCACTCCACTCGACGAATTCATCTCGACGATCGTCGAGTGTCGACACCAACAGTCACGCCCAACGTCACGCCCGTGACCTGGGGCGTGACTCAATTTCCGCTCGACGATTTCGACTCGACACTTTCTGCTCGACATTCGTCGAGTGTCGACACCAACTGACACGCCCAGCGTCACGTGTAACACCTCCCCTGTAATGGACGTATAATATGGGTCCGGCCGGGGCCCCACAACATACGAACACCACAGCTTTAGTATTAAAAGTTGATATAGCTACCCAAACTCAAAACACTTGCACAACGCAGCGGAAAACCAAGCACAACTAGAAGTTATCCACTAATCCAAAAGAGTAAACAAATGGCCTTAAGGCCTTACATCAAATGTCCAAAAGGGTATACAGTACAATCAAACATGAATGTGCTCAGCACTCCTAGTCTACCTCGGCATGCAAGCCGGACAAAAATAGTCTCAAACATACATCATCAAAAGTAGTGCTACAAGAGAGAAAAACACTTCATGGGCTTAGGACTTTTTGGCCGGCGTGCTAGCTCCTGCGTGCGATCCTTGCCCTGTAAAAATTATTAGTAACGTGGGTCAGCAAAGGCTGACCTCAAACTGTGTAACAACACATCTCCTCCCGGCCGCCCCTAACGGACCCCGGGGAACCCTCCAACCTGCAAGTCAGCACTTCATATGCAATATAAATTTCTATAAATAGAAATACATTAAAACAGGCTTGGATGTCTCAATCAACAAACATGTTCTCTACTGGTTGAGCATATAAAGAAAGGGCCTACTATGCAACATGAATGCAACACCCGGGCTTCACCCAAGGTACCCTAAACCGTATGCATCTAGCACAACATCACAACATTTGGGTACTCACATTTCCCCAATTGGCATAAAGCTGCAAACATTGAGGGAGACACAACTCCCTCACACGGCGCACAGGCCGCCACATGGAAATCTTGCCAAGGCCCCACCCGCTTGTGGGCTTAGCCCCGGGCTTGCCTGCAAGCTCTGACGTCTCATGTCAGGATTCCAACAACCACAGACTGACCGATTCTAAGAAGCCTTGCTGGACCCCACCCGCTCATGGCCTCTTTGCCCGGGCTTGCCCCAAGCTTGGCATTCTCGTCAGTCTCACAGAAGGGGACTAGTCTCGCCGGGACACTCTCCACACATGACGCACGTGTCACGGGATAGCCAGCCGACCACGGAGACATAGCCACGCCTTGGCACAACACAACCAAGACTAAACACATCGCAATCCCTCTTTGTACCGCAGCGTTCCCGCGCTCCAAGGAAAACATCTCCAACTCGTGCGGAGCTAACCTTGTCCACCAAGGAAACCATCTCCATTCTCATTTGGAGCTAACCTTGTCAAGGAAACCATCTACCACCACGAGGAGCTAACCTTGTCCGGGTTCGACTACATGTACTCTTTTCAAGCAAACGGGACAATCACCACCACAACACAAACGGCAACTTGCCGCATCGGAAATCTCTACGAATCCCTAGTTCGTATGCAACATCACCGCGTCGGACTAACGGTCGCGACTACGGCTTCACCCACCATGCCTAATCCGCTAGCGAAGCGGATCTCTAATGCAAAGATATGCCGGGGACGGACTCAATCGACCCGGAAGTTCCTCTTGAAACTTGGCAAGCCAAAACCCCTCTCATTTGAGAGTTTGGTGCCCAAAAATTAGAGAAAAGAAAACTAGATGATGCTAAAACGTGCATCCTACAGACCGAGAGAAGAGATGTCGTTACCTTCCGACTCCTCTTCCTTGCCATGGCAAAAAATAGCCGGATGGAACACTTCGCAATGCTCCAAGCTTCACGGATCCGGACTCGGCTCGCGATTCGGAGCTCCGAAACCCTTCCTACAGCCCAAAAGTTCTTCTTCTTCCTCCTTGCTCTAGTTTCTCTCAAGAACTAAGAAAGAGAGGACTTGAAAAAGAATGAGGATCTGTAACCCTAAGTTCGGACTTAACTGTCCAGGAGATGGCCTGAACCGTTAGATCCCAAAACTAGAAAAAGACTGGCTGCGATTCGCCTGGAAAAATAAAAGACCTGGGCCGAACACGGCCTGGCACACGCCCGTGTCCAGGGCCGTGTGCCTCATTCGCCGTCTCAAATCGATGCGCCTGGAATCAGACACGGGCATTCGACACGCCCGTGTTCAATCCGACACGCCCATGTCCCAAGTGACACGGCCGTGTGGCCTGCCGTGTGTCTCCAACGACACGACCCCAACACCAACCCGAGAGGTGACACGGCCTGGGACACGCCCGTGTCCCAAGCCGTGTGCCCCAGTCTCGACACACTGTCGAGCAAAAGTGTCGACACTTGGGCCGAGTGTCGACACGGCCTCGACACGCCCTGCGACACGCCCGTGTCGCAGGCCGTGTGCCCCACTCTCGACACTTTGTCGAGCACAAAGTGTCGACACTTGGGCCGAGTGTCGACACGGCCTCGACACGCCCTGCGACACGCCCGTGTCGCAGGCCGTGTGCCTCACTCTCGACACTTTGTCGAGCACAAAGTGTCGACACTTGGGCCGAGTGTCGACACGGCCTCGACACGCCCTGCGACACGCCCGTGTCGCAGGCCGTGTGCCTCACTCTCGACACTTCGTCGAGCACAAAGTGTCGACACTTGGGCCGAGTGTCGACACGGCCTCGACACGCCCTGCGACACGCCCGTGTCGCAGGCCGTGTGCCTCACTCTCGACACTTCGTCGAGCACAAAGTGTCGACACTTGGGCCGAGTGTCGACACGGCCTCGACACGCCCTGCGACACGCCCGTGTCGCAGGCCGTGTGCCTCCTGCCAGAACCCAAAAAATTTTTCCAGAACAGCAGACTGAACCTCTTGCAAAAACTGGGGTGTTACAACTCTCCCCCACTTAACTGAATTTCGTCCCGAAATTACAAAACAAAAGGGTACAAAACTTAAATTGTACCTGACAAATAATAGTTCTGGATAGTCTTCTAGCATGGCCTGTTCTCGCTCCCACGAGAACTCCTCACGACCGCAGTTGTCCCAACGAACTTTCACAAGTTTAACTTCTTTATTCCGCAACTGCCGAATCTCCGAATCTTCTATAGCGATTGGAAGGACTCGCGTCCTCAAGTCTTCCTCAATCGGCACTGATGCCGGCTCAATCACCACGCTAGCCTCCACCAAGGCTTTCCTCAACACGGAGACGTGGAAGACGTCATGTAATCCACTCAAATCTGCGGACAATGCCAACCGATAGGCTGCTTCTCCTATCCGCTCAACAATTTCAAAAGGCCCCAAAAACCTTGGACTCAACTTCTTGAGTCGGCGAATCCGCGAGACGCCTTTGAACGGCTTGACCTTCAGATAAACCCAATCACCAACTGCAAATTCTAACTTCCGGTGACGAGCATTAAAATATTTCGCTTGCCTGTCTTGTGCCACCTTCATACGCTCTTGGATGGTCCGTACCATCTCACAAGCGTCAACTACCGCATCCTTTCCCAGAAGTTTGGTGTCTCCCGCCTCTGCCCAAGACATTGGCGTTCGACACCGCCTCCCATACAAAGCTTCGTATGGCGCCATCTTTATACTAGCTTGAAAACTGTTGTTGTACGCAAATTCTACCATGAAGAGGTGATCCTCCCACCTCTTGCCAAAATCAAGAACGCACATCCTCAACATATCCTCCATAGTACGGTTCGTTCTCTCCGTTTGCCCATCAGTTTGAGGATGGAACGCCGTACTAAACTTTAGCTTCGTGCCCAAGCTCTTCTGAACCAGTCTCCAGTCCTTGGACGTAAACTGTCCATCGCGATCACTGACTATGCTCTTAGGAATTCCGTGCAGTCGCACAATGTTGCGAACATACAACTCCACCAGCTTCTCCACGCTGTCCTCTTTCTGGTTCGGGATGAAGTGAGCCACCTTGGTTAGGCGATCCACGATCACCCAAATAGCATCATTCCCATGCTGCGATCTAGGCAAACCATGCACAAAGTCCATGGAGATGTCCTCAAATTTCCATTCAGGAATTGGAAGGGGCTTCAGGAACCCGCCCGGTTTCTGACATTCGGCCTTCACCAAGGCACATGTTTGGCAACGACTCACATACAAAGCCACATCTCGCTTCAACCCCGGCCACCAAAAGGATTTCTTCATATCCAAGTACATCTTTGTACTGCCCGGGTGAATGGAGTACTTTGAGAAGTGAGCCTCAAACATCAACTCCTCACGGAGATTGCCAAACTGCGGTACACAAACCCTTCCGCCCTTTCTCAAGATTCCCCCGATCATCTCCCAGGTGCTGCTCTCGCCCGTTTGAGCCTCCAACACAAAAGGTTGAAACTCCACATCTAATCGAGTCGCTTCCCGAATACGATCGGACAAGTCGCTTTGCACTTCAATCCAGTTCAACCGAGCCACGCTAGACTCGCCTCTCGCAACACATTCCAATCCAAGGGACTCCCATTCCCGTACCAACCGCTCATCATGAACTTCGATCCAATTTCCTAGCCCCGAGTACTTTCTACTCAACGCATCTGCCACCACATTGGCTTTACCCGGCGTGTACTGAATCGCCACTTCGTAGTCTCCAAGAAACTCAACCCATCTGCGTTGCCGCATGTTCAAGTCCTTTTGATCCAAGAGATACTTCAGGCTTTTATGGTCCGTGAAGATCTCCACTCTTGCGCCATAAACATAATGCCGCCAAATTTTCAGCGCGAAGATTACCGCCGCCAACTCCAAGTCATGGACGGGGTAATTCCTCTCATGAGGTTTCAGCTGTCTAGACCCAAAGCTATCACCTTCCCATGTTGCACCAAAACGCAACCCAAACCGCATCCCGATGCGTCACTGAAAATTTGAAATCCATCTGTCCCTTGCGGTAAACTCAAGATCGGAGCCATCATAAGCCTCTCCTTTAGTGCCTCGAATGCTTGACCGCACTCTTGGGTCCACACAAATTTATGGTCTTTACGAGTGAGAGAGGTGAGGGGTAGAGCTATCTTCGAGAAATTCTCCACGAATCTCCTATAATACCCGGCTAGTCCAAGAAAACTTCGGACTTCCGCCACGGTCCTCAACACCGGCCAATCTCTGATGGCCTCCACTTTCGCTGGATCCACTGCCACCCCATCACCACTAATCACGTGGCCCAAAAATGCCACCTTCTCCAACCAGAACTCGCATTTGGAGAATTTTGCATACAACTCATTCTCCCTCAACACTTGCAAAACTATTCTCAAGTGGGTCTCATGCTCCACTTCCGACTTGGAGTACACCAGGATGTCATCAATGAAGACAACCACAAACGAATCCAAGTAATCCCGAAATACCAATTCATCGATTCATCAGATCCATGAACACCGATGGTGCGTTCGTCAGCCCGAACGGCATCACCGTAAACTCAAAGTGCCCATACCTTGTACCAAAGGCAGTTTTGGGTATGTCCTCATCCCGAATTCGTAGCTGATAGTATCCTGACTTCAAGTCCAACTTCGAATATACCACTGACCCCACCAATTGGTCAAACAGGTCGTCTATCCGAGGATCGGATACTTATTCTTGACGGTCAACTTATTAAGCTCTCGGTAGTCTATGCACAGGCGCATGCTACCGTCTTTCTTCTTTACAAACAACACCGGTGCGCTCCACGGTGAAGAACTGGGTCTAATATACCCTTGCTCCAACAGTTCCTGTAACTGAACCTTAAGTTCCGCTAACTCCTTTGGTGCCATCCTAAATGGAGGACGTGACACCGGTCTAGCCTCCGACACTAACTCGATCGAGAAGTCGATCTCCCGCCGAGGAGGCGCTCCAGGAAGTTCATCCGGAAACACATCCTTGAACTCTGCCACCACAGGCACTTCCTCAATCGACAGTTGGGAGAGACGAACCTCCAATAACGCTACAAGCGCTACACCACCCTGGTTAACCGCCCGCACCAACTGCATGGCCGATATCAGGGAACAGGCCACTCCACCAAGGCCCTCAAACTTGACTTCTGTTTGCCCTTTACTCCTTAAGGTCACCACCTTAGAAAGGCAGTCAATACTGGCGCGCTGCTCTGCAAGCCAGTCCATACCCAAAATGACATCGAACTCTACTAATGGTAACACTGCCGCTTCCAGAGCGAAGACAACTCCGTCTAGCTCCCAACAAATGCGCCCTTTAGCCCCGGTGGTCATAGATGACCCATTGGGCATGCGCACTTTCAGCTCTGCTCCCGACGAGAAAGACTCAACTCTCTATTCTCCGGATGAAGCTCTCCGCAAGAAAGGAGTGCGATGCTCCTGTATCAAACAATACCCTAGCGGGGTATCCGGAAACTAACACGAAGCCTACAACATAGACATTGCACAAAAGTCTAAAAGGATGAAGCACAAAATTTAAACTTAAATTCTCTTCATACCTGTCACCACATCCGTCTGGCGGATCGCTTCTTGCTGTCCAAGGTTGTAGGCCCTTGGTTGCACCGGTTGGAACCGAGAAGCGCTCGACTCCGCCATCTTTCCTTTCTCTGCAGCACTGGGGCCCGAGCGCACAGACTGCTCCTGCTTTGACTCTTGCCCCGCTCCCCCTTGCTGACAAGCACGGGCTATGTGCCCAACCTTCCTGCAGTTGTAGCACGTCGGCGGTCCCCTAGAGTGGGAACCCCCAGGCGTCCAGTTGCTCCTCTCACCCGATCTGGAAGTGGAAGGCTTCTTCCTCCACCTACTCCCATCAGACTTTCCATGAGATTGGGAAGGCTTCCCTTCCTCTTGCTTGGGAGTAAAACCCTTACGGCGTTGGGTTCGCTCCAAATCATTCTCCAAACTCCTGGCGGCTTCAACTAGCTCATTAAATCCCGCCCTCTTCATGGAGATGAGGGGTTGTCTCAAATTTTCCCTCAACCCTTGGTAGAAGAGGTTATCCCTCTCTACATCATCCGCCATTGTCGTTCCCGCATAACGACCCAATCGGGTGAACTCTTGCACGTACTCATCCACTGTCTTGTCTCGCTGCATTAGATGCAGAAACTGCCTCTTCAGGGCCAACCGAGTTGAAACTGGGATATACCTCTTAAGAAAAGCGTCCCCAAACTCTTCCACTGACGGGGTGCATCCCGGAAATTGGCGGCCGCTATGGGCCACCCACCATAACTTGGCATCCCCTTCCAACATGAAAGCCGCATACTCAGCTTTCTTTTCCTCTGGTGTCTCTGCCGCCCTTAACAGTTCTTGAATACGAACCCACCAGTCCTCCGCATCCGTTGGCGTTCCAGTACCCTTGAAGGACGGGGGATGGAAACTCAGGAAGTACTTCATATGTCGATCTCCATGTCCAACAACTACTCTCTCCGCCAAAGGCTCCACTCGCCTGGCTTCTGCTCCTGGCACGGCCGTTGCCGTATCTGGTGTGGCAGGGGCTGCCACCTGAGCCGCTGCTGCAGCTTGAGCTGCCACCATCGCTTCTGCAAGCATGCGGCAGAAGTCGGCCGGGTCTACACCCGTGCCCAAAAGACCTGGAGCAGTAGCACTGCTCGTCGAGAGATCATCCCTTGCTCTTGAAGTGCCCGCCTCGTTGCTTGCACTCTTCAGGAAGACAAGAAATAAGGGATTAGTCTCCAATCTCAAGACTAAAACATAAGGACACTCATGGTCCCGCGTTACTCTTATGTGGATAACTTCTCTACGCACTGACCTTGAATCTAACCTGGCTTTGATACCAAATTGTAACACCTCCCCTGTAATGGACGTATAATATGGGTCCGGCTGGGGCCCCACAACATACGAACACCACAGCTTTAGTATTAAAAGTTGATATAGCTACCCAAACTCAAAACACTTGCACAACACAGCGGAAAACCAAGCACAACTAGAAGTTATCCACTAATCCAAAAGAGTAAACAAATGGCCTTAAGGCCTTACATCAAATGTCCAAAAGGGTATACAGTACAATCAAACATGAATGTGCTCAGCACTCCTAGTCTACCTCGGCATGCAAGCCGGACAAAAATAGTCTCAAACATACATCATCAAAAGTAGTGCTACAAGAGAGAAAAAACACTTCATGGGCTTAGGCCTTTTTGGCCGGCGTGCTAGCTCCTGCGTGCGATCCTTGCCCTGTAAAAATTATTAGTAACGTGGGTCAGCAAAGGCTGACCTCAAACTGTGTAACAACACATCTCCTCCCGGCCGCCCCTAACGGACCCCGGGGAACCCTCCAACCTGCAAGTCAGCACTTCATATGCAATATAAATTTCTATAAATAGAAATACATTAAAACAGACTTGGATGTCTCAATCAACAAACATGTTCTCTACTGGTTGAGCATATAAAGAAAGGGCCTACTATGCAACATGAATGCAACACCCGGGCTTCACCCAAGGTACCCTAAACCGTATGCATCTAGCACAACATCACAACATTTGGGTACTCACATTTCCCCAATTGGCATAAAGCCGCAAACATTGAGGAGACACAACTCCCTCACACGGCGCACAGGCCGCCACATGGAAATCTTGCCAAGGCCCCACCCGCTTGTGGGCTTAGCCCCGGGCTTGCCTGCAAGCTCTGACGTCTCATGTCAGGATTCCAACAACCACAGACTGACCGATTCTAAGAAGCCTTGCTGGACCCCACCCGCTCATGGCCTCTTTGCCCGGGCTTGCCCCAAGCTTGGCATTCTCGTCAGTCTCACAGAAGGGGACTAGTCTCGCCGGGACACTCTCCACACATGACGCACGTGTCACGGGATAGCCAGCCGACCATGGAGACATAGCCACGCCTTGGCACAACAAAACCAAGACTAAATACATCGCAATCCCTCTTTGTACCGCAGCGTTCCCGCGCTCCAAGGAAAACATCTCCAACTCGTGCGGAGCTAACCTTGTCCACCAAGGAAACCATCTCCATTCTCATTTGGAGCTAACCTTGTCAAGGAAACCATCTACCACCACGAGGAGCTAACCTTGTCCGGGTTCGACTACATGTACTCTTTTCAAGCAAACGGGACAATCACCACCACAACACAAACGACAACTTGCCGCATCGGAAATCTCTACGAATCCCTAGTTCGTATGCAACATCACCGCGTCGGACTAACGGTCGCGACTACGGCTTCACCCACCATGCCTAATCCGCTAGCGAAGCGGATCTCTAATGCAAAGATATGCCGGGGACGGACTCAATCGACCCGGAAGTTCCTCTTGAAACTTGGCAAGCCAAAACCCCTCTCATTTGAGAGTTTGGTGCCCAAAAATTAGAGAAAAGAAAACTAGATGATGCTAAAACGTGCATCCTACAGACCGAGAGAAGAGATGTCGTTACCTTCCGACTCCTCTTCCTTGCCATGGCAAAAAAATAGCCGGATGGAACACTTCGCAATGCTCCAAGCTTCACGGATCCGGACTCGGCTCGCGATTCGGAGCTCCGAAACCCTTCCTACAGCCCAAAAGTTCTTCTTCTTCCTCCTTGCTCTAGTTTCTCTCAAGAACTAAGAAAGAGAGGACTTGAAAAAGAATGAGGATCTGTAACCCTAAGTTCGGACTTAACTGTCCAGGAGATGGCCTGAACCGTTAGATCCCAAAACCAGAAAAAGACTGGCTGCGATTCGCCTGGAAAATAAAAGACCTGGGCCGAACACGGCCTGGCACACGCCCGTGTCCAGGGCCGTGTGCCTCATTCGCCGTCTCAAATCGACGCGCCTGGAATCAGACACGGGCATTCGACACGCCCGTGTTCAATCCGACACGCCCGTGTCCCAAGTGACACGGCCGTGTGGCCTGCCGTGTGTCTCCAACGACACGGCCCCAACACCAACCCGAGAGGTGACACGGCCTGGGACACGCCCGTGTCCCAAGCCGTGTGCCCCAGTCTCGACACACTGTCGAGCAAAAGTGTCGACACTTGGGCCGAGTGTCGACACGGCCTCGACACGCCCTGCGACACGCCCGTGTCGCAGGCCGTGTGCCCCACTCTCGACACTTTGTCGAGCACAAAGTGTCGACACTTGGGCCGAGTGTCGACACGGCCTCGACACGCCCTGCGACACGCCCGTGTCGCAGGCCGTGTGCCTCACTCTCGACACTTTGTCGAGCACAAAGTGTCGACACTTGGGCCGAGTGTCGACACGGCCTCGACACGCCCTGCGACACGCCCGTGTCGCAGGCCGTGTGCCTCACTCTCGACACTTCGTCGAGCACAAAGTGTCGACACTTGGGCCGAGTGTCGACACGGCCTCGACACGCCCTGCGACACGCCCGTGTCACAGGCCGTGTGCCTCACTCTCGACACTTCGTCGAGCACAAAGTGTCGACACTTGGGCCGAGTGTCGACACGGCCTCGACACGCCCTGCGACACGCCCGTGTCGCAGGCCGTGTGCCTCCTGCCAGAACCCAAAAAAATTTTTCCAGAACAGCAGACTGAACCTCTTGCAAAAACTGGGGTGTTACATCACGCCCGTGACTTGGGGCGTGACCTTTCCAGCTGGCCCGACAAGATGCTGACAAAGACTTTCGACGCAACCCGCGCCCGGTTCTACCTCCCCGACACGCCCAGAGTCACGCCCGTGACCTGGGGCGTGACTGCTGCGAACTCAGCCCGAAGTCAACTTTCCTGTCCAATCATCGGCCGCCTTCATGAATAGTACTGTCACGCCCCCCTACACGCCCGTGACCGAGGGCGTGTACTTAGAAGTTTTTGCCTATAAATTGCCCAGTTCTGTAAGGTCCAAGGGTTCAGATTTTTGGGCCAATTTAGTGTCTTTTTGTGGGCTTAATCCGTGGATACTAGTGCTATGTAAGGAGATTTCTCCCTTCTTATTTCATGTTTTGTTTTGCTTTATCTTTTAGCTTTATAATAGCTTGATAATTTTAATAAAAATGTTAGATTTTCTCTCTCTATATAGCATGAAAATTCATTTGGATGGCTCACTTCTTCTCCTTTTTTATCCTTGATTTCATCCTTGTTCTTCATTTATGAAATGTGTGTGTGTGTGTGTGTGTATGAGTGTAATTTATTTACTTTACATGTCCTTTAACTTGTCTTCATGCTTAGGATTTTGATTTCATTCTCATGATTTTATAAAAGAGGTTTAAAAAGTGATTTTGTTCTTTTTTTACTTAGTTTTCTTTTAGGATTGTAAAACCTCTTTTGTTCTTTTCATCTTCTTTCTCACCTTTTTTATCACTTTCATAACATCATAAGAATGAAAATGTTGGCATTTTAATTTTCCAAAAACTTTGGTTTTTAATTTGTTTTGAAAAACTTTTGTCTTCTAAAAATTGAAATTTCCTCTTTTTATTTGTTTTTGGCAAAACCTATGCATGAAAAAGTTAAAATTTTAATTTTTAGGTAACTTTCATTTTGCTTTTTATTTGTGTGTGTGAGTGTATGAGCCTAAATTTCCTTTTGTTCTTCTTAATCTTCATGAAGTGTGTGTGAGTTTAGGTGTATAACTTTTATGCTTTGATTCAAATTGTGTAGAGTGTGTGAGTGTAGGTGTTAAATTTTAATGCTTTCTTTTAAATTGCTTTCTTTTAATGCTTTGTTCAAATTATGTAGAGTGTGTGAGTGTAGGTGTTAGCTTTATTGCTTTCTTGAAATTCATATGGAGTGTGTGTGTTTGTGTGCATTTATTTCCGCCTACTCATTAAAAGTTAAATGGCGCATCGTTTTCATTTTCAGTCCTACTCGTTTGAGTAGGACTTGTAATTTTTCTTTCTTTATTTTTCCGCCTACTCACTTTGAGTTTAAATGGCCGGACTTTATTTCCCGCCTACTCGTTTGAGTAGGATTTGTAATTTTTCTTTCTTTATTTTTCCGCCTACTCACTTGAGTTAAATGGCCGGACTTTATAGCCCTGTAATCGCATTTATTTTCTCCTACTCATTTGAGTAGGACTCGCTTTCATTTCAGTCCTACTCGTTTGAGTAGGACTTGCAATTTTCAGCTTTTATTTACCGCCCCCACTCGTTTGAGTTGGACTCACAAATTTTGAATAAGCAAATTTCTTTCATGTGTAACTTAGTTCCTTTTTAATTTATAATTTGGAGTGTGCGTGAGTTCTTGTTTTAGCTAATTTTTCAGTTTTCTAAATGTTGTTTTGTTTTTATGTCCCCTTCTTATAATCATTAGTGTTTAATTTCGAACTCGAGCCTCACTAAATTATAAGCCGTCCCCATACCGATGTGTGGCTAATCGCTATTAGCCTCGGCATCGAAGAGCATTGGGACATTTGAAATGATTTATAAAAATTGAAGCTCTTTATTTTCATTTTAATTTAAGCGCTTAAGGTTTACCCCGGGTTTACGACGCGTAGGACCACATAATCGATGTGTGGGCCCTATTTCCGTAGTCCATATGCTAGCTAGCCGAGAGGCCGTGCATATGGACCGATCACCCCTGGGTAAATAGAGTTGCGTGCATACCCTCGAAAGAGGACAAGCGTAATTCTACCGGATTGGGTTCCCCACCCAATAGCGGGGTTCTTAGCATAAAGCGGGCGTTAAGAGGAATCCTTCGTTGGACTAACGTTTGGTCGAATAGTCTTAACGTTCAGGTAAGCAATATTCCTAGAGATAAGTGCGCTCACATTTGTGGAACCTCCACGGCCAAGTTGCCTTATTATTAATTTGAAAACTAAGTCCTATAATTATTAAAAATTATTTTAGTCTTAATCCGATTCGATGCCGAGCGTTAACCCTTCATCGAATATTTTCTAAATCATTTTTTTTCGCTCCTTTGCTTTTCCGTCTTTTATTAAGTAAAAAAATCCACCTTACTTTCAGTAAAATAATAGTCCTCCCGGAGGAGTAAGAATAGTCAACACGACCCCGAGAACAATACGACCTCGGTATTCCCCCGAATATCGAGTACTACTTGTGATAGGTGCAATTGCCTACCCGAACGAGCCTGCGGCGATCGACTCACCGAACCAACCACAGTAAGAGTCTGTTTGAAGCCCATCAGCTGGCTGCTTCTAGAGGATCTCCCTAGATGTCTCTGATAGGTGTGCATGGGGGCAGATCTCTGAGAGCTAGAGCTAGTGGCACCAGCTGCTGGAGGAGGAGGAGGCGGTGGATCTTTTCTATATCTATGGACTGGGGGAGGAGAATATCTCCTACTTCTCTTACTTTCCTTCTGCTGGTTCTTGGATAACCACATCCATGCAGGCATTCCCTTATAAGGAGTAATATTATGCAAAATGTAGTAGGGAGTATCAGCAGTTGGATTAGGCTTAGGTGCAGGAGGAGGAGCCTTCCTTTTCTTTGGCAGCATTTTCTTCTTTTTCTTTGAAGCTTCTTCATCAGAATCATCATCATCATCATCTTCACTGCCAGAACCCTGAGGGTTATCATATAAAGCATCTAATGCTTTCGAAGCTTTGTCATCAATAATAGCCTTTGATGTAGCAGGGGCAGAAGTTGAAGTTTCAACAACTGGAGTTTCAAAAGTGGTTGGGGAAGTGACTGTACAGGGCTCAGAAGCAATTGAGACAGAGCTTTCAGTTGTTGCCTTATTTTACTCTTCAATATCAGCCAGGATTAACACATCCAGATCAGGCATTGGTGAGTCATCCATAACAAAAGTTGGTGCTGAGATGGCTTCTAGAATAACTGTAGATGTTGGAGCAGCAACAGGAATTGCAAAGCTATCATACCGTTGCTTAGCAACTGCTGGACTTATTGGAGATGTATAAGAAACAATAGCCAACTATGGCTTAGTAGTGGGAAACTGATCATAGATTGTATCAAAACTTCTCAACAAACTAGTCAAATCAACTGTGGGATTTAAATGGAAATCACCAATAGTTTTTATTTGCTCTGGAACTGACTCATTTAAGTCAATGTCAGTATCCATAAATTGAATCAATTCAATCAAATCAGAATCAGACTCAAATTCTGGCAAAATTTCTGCATCTGCATCTGCTGCTGCATCTGCATCTGCTACTGGAGGAACTGCTGATGTGTCTGCTGCTGCTGCTACTGCATCTACATCTGCTGCTGCTTCATCACTGAGCATCTCCCCCTGCCTGGGTTCAGGAGAACCTGGAGCCAGGCCCCTGAATGAAGAGGGGGCAACATATAGAAGAGTCACTTGGGCAGATAAAGAATTTATAGAATTCACAAGAGCTGTAATGGCCTCTATGATTAGGGATTTGATGAGGGGAGTGAGCAGGAATATGATGGTAGATACAGTGGAGGGTTCCAAGTATGGAGAGGTAGTTGGTGAAGGTAGAGAAGTAGATGAAGGGAGGGGAACATATGGAGGGGATAGAGGTGGAATTGCATCTGGTATGGTGATTTCTGGTGGAGGTGGAGAAAGGGGATGGTATATGAAAATGTGGAATGCTAGACAGATGAGGTAGAGTAGGTGATGCTGGAGGAGATGGGTGTGGATTCTCTGGAAGGGAGTAAATGGACTATCAGCGATATCAATTGGTGGAGAGGGAGAAGGATTAGGGACATGAGAGTGTTGTTGTGATTGGGGTGATGAAGGATATGGAAGACTGGTTGAGGATGGAAGATGGGTTACTAGAAGGGGTTGTGGAGATGGGATAACCTCTTCTGCAGGGAGGGGAGTGGCCTTCACAACCCTTATGCTCTCAGAAGCTGGGATGGAGGAGGAGGAAGCCTTGGATGGCTTGGTGATCGTCCTCTCCCATCTGCCAAACAAAGACCATGTGAGGCGCTTGCTGGCATTGATGAAGATGGTCGGGGAGACCATAAATTCACTAGCTTTTTCTTGAAGAAAAATCCCCAAGATTCTTCCAAAGCAAACTTCCTTCTTACTATTCTTCTTCTTGATCAACTCAAAGAAAATCTGGCCCCAATCAACTTGTCTCTTGTTGACCACTGCGCACATAACAAGGAATTGGTGTCTTGTGATGTAGTCATGCGCGGAGTGCTTGCCCATCAGCACTTTTCCCACAATATCCGCTAAGAACTGGTAGACGACAGAAAGTTGTTTCTTTAATAACTTGTTAGGGTTACTCCCAGTAAACCCCATAAGAATCAGCATTGCACTAAACTCATCAGAATCAACATCCAGATCGTCTTCTCCATTTACCAACCCAAAAATTTCAGAAATAATGGTGGGAGATAAAGAGACAGCATTACTCCCGATATTTCCTGTAAAGACATTTTCCTCAGAAATAGAAGAATTGTATACCAATTCTTTAATTTTAGTTGCATGCAGTTTAATCCTTCTGGTCATAAAGTCCTTGAGACCAAGTTCTTCTAGTAGTTCCAGAATGTAGAGAAGTATTGGGTCAGAATGCTGTAATGAATCAAAATCCATGTCAAAACCGGTGTCGAATTTCATGGCAGCCAAGGTGCTCGCTGGAATCGCCATTGATGACCTGCAAGAGAGACAGAGAAAACGACGATCAAGTGCAAGAGAACAAAAAGTGCGGGATGGAGGTCGAAGAAAACCTAGATATAAGGTTTCCAGAATATGAATCGACAATCTTCATTCCACGAAAAAGAAACAGTTCTTCGAACTGAGGTCGACGAAATAAATTATAAACAGATAATTCGTCGATCTCATCAGAAGAAACGAAAATAATTCGTCGAACTCCATTCGACGAAATATCTTCTGAAGCAAAGTTCGTCGATCTCCGGTCGATGAAACTTGTTTCCACACACAGAGAATTCGTCGATCTCCGTTCGACGAGCATCTCTCAAACTTTCCCTAATTCGTCGAACTCCATTCGACGAACTCTGGAAAATTCGTCGAATGCAGACATAAATTAATTTAACTCTTCTCCATTGATCATTCCCAGTTGATTTATAAAGAACATATGTTTTTTCACATCCAAGGATTTGGTGAAAATGTTTGCTCTCTGTAGATCAGTAGGAATATGGACTAGGTTAATTTTCTTTTTGTCTATATTATCTCAAATGAAATGATGTCTTATATCAATATGCTTAGTCCTACTATGGTGAACTGGTTTCTGTGCTATAGCAATAGCACTAGTATTATCACAAAATAATGTTGAATTATTTAAGTTGACACCATAGTCTAGGAGTTGGTTTTGTATCCATAACATTTGTGAACAGCAGCTGCCAGCAGCCATGCATTCTGCTTCTGTAGTTGATGTAGACACAGATGTTTGCTTTTTACAAAACCAGGAGACAAGTCTCATACCCAGGAACTGGAAAGTTCTAGAGGTACTCTTCCTGTCCACTCTACATCCAATATAGTCAGCATCTGAGTATCCAGTTAACTCAAACTCTGAATCTACATGATACCAGAGTCCTAGATTATGACAACTCTTTATATATCTCAAAATTCTTTTTAATAAAATAAGGTGAGATTCTTTAGCGTTCACTTGGAACCTAGCACAAAGGCATGTGGCAAACATGATATCAGGTGTGCTAGCTGTTAGGTATAATAGGGATCCAACAATTGCCCTATAATGTTTCTGATCTACAGGTTTCCCTGCTGCATCAGAATCTACAACAGCATTGGTAGCCATAGGTGTTTTCATTTTTGAAGCATCACCCATCCCAAACTTCTTAATAAGCTCTTAGCATACTTAGCTTGGGAGAGGAAGATACCATCAGGGAGCTACTTCACTTGAAGACCAAGGAAGTAGGAAAGCTCACCCATGCTACTCATCTCAAATTTGGAATGCATGAGGTCAGCAAACCTCTTGCATAATTTGGGATCAGTAGACCCAAAAATGATGTCATCCACATATATTTATACTAACAAAATTTGGTCCTTATGACGTCTAGTGAAAAGAGTTTTATCTATGGTTCCTCTTGTAAATTTATGCCCTAAAAGAAAGCTTGCTAAGGTCTCATACCAAGCTCTTGGAGCTTGCTTTAAACCATAGAGAGATTTATGCAATTTAAATACAAAAGAGGGTTGAGTTAGAGAGATAAAACCTGGAGGTTGTTCCACATAAACCTCTTCTCGAAGCACTCCATTCAAAAATGCACTCTTGACATTCATTTGGAAAACTTTGAATCTCTTGTGAGCTGCATAGGCAAGGAATATTCTTATGGACTCTAACCTTGGAACAGGGGCAAAGGTTTGGTCATAGTCAATTCCTTCCTCTTGCCTGTAGCCTTGAGCAACAAACCTAGCCTTGTTTCTCACTATGTTCCCTTGAGCATCTAGCTTGTTTTTGTAGACCTATTTGGTTCCAATAACTGGGTAGTTATGGAGTCTTGGAACCAAATGCCAAACTCTACATCTCTCAAACTGATTTAGTTCCTCTTGCATTGCAATGATCCAGTGGGGATCTTACTCAACTTCATGGATGGAGAGAGGTTCAATCTGATAGAGAAAATAGGCATGCATCAAGTCTTGGTTGAGTTGATGCCTTGTCTTTACACCTGCTGAAATGTCTCCAATCACTTGAGATCTGGGGTGATCTCTAAGTGTGACAAGAACAGTTGGTGGAGTTTGTTCAGCAACAACTTCTATAATTAATTCCTCTTGAGGAATGTTATTAGCTGTTGAGGGAAGTTCAGCCACTTCCACTTGAATTTCTTCTTCACTGTCTTCAACAATCTGTGGAGAAGGGTGGGTTGATACCTCTTGGGTAAGGTTTAGTCTATCCATAGACTCACACAGTTATGGAACCTGCAAAAAGTTATTAGTAGAAATCTCTTTCTCCTTATAAGATACGTTAGCTTCATCAAAAGATACATGGACTGACTCTTCAATTTTAAGAGTGTATTTATTAAAAACCCTATATGCCTTGCTTACTTAGGAGTATCCTAGAAAAATCCCTTCTTCAGCCTTAGCCTCAAACTTTCTAATGTATCTTTTGTTGTTCGTGTGAATATAACATATACAACCAAAAACTTTAAAATATGTGATTTTAGGTTTCTTCCCTTTAAGTAATTCATAGGGGGTCTTATTTTTCAGCTTATGTATAAGGCTTCTATTCAGGACATAGTTGGAAGTGTTTACAGCTTCTGCCCAAAAGGATAGAGGCATGTAAGCATCTGCCAATAATGTACCTGCAGATTCAATGAGTGTCCTATTTTTCCTTTCAGCTACCCCATTTTGTTGGGGAGTTCTAGGAGCTGAGAAGCACTGTCTGATACCTTCCTTCTCACAGAACTCATGCATAAGAAGAGACTCAAACTCTGTGGCATGATCACTTCTGATCAATGCAACATGAGTAGAGAACTCAATCTGTATGGTCCTGAGAAAATCTGTAAGAACCTTGAATGTATCTGACTTAGTTCTCAGAAAGGCTACCCAACCGAATCTGGAGAAGTCATCAACAATCACTAAAGTGTAAGACTTCCCTCCTAGGCTTTGTACTGCAATGGGTCCAAAGAGATCCACATGAAGCAAATATAAAATCCTAGGTGAATCACCTTTATTAATGGATTTGAAACTTGTTGTAGTTTGCTTGCCTAATTGACAAGCCCTGCATAGGTTTTTCTTCTTGTAGGGGCCAGAAGGTAAACCTCTAACAAGGTTGTCTTTAGATAACCTAGCTATATTCTTAAGGTTTACATGACCTAATCTTTTATGCCACAACTCATTTTGGTTACTAGTGATATTGAGTAAACAAACATCAATTTTGGAAGAAATAAAGTCTACTAGATATATGTTACCTTGTCTAATTCCAATTAAAACAGTTTTGTTTTCATTATCAATAATAGAACAAGAGGTAGAGTTAAAGTTTACCTGATAACCTTCATCACATAATTGGCCACTGTTTAAATCACCAAAGATCACCTTTGGTCCTAGCTTGGACTTGTAATTGGATAGATTGGCCTTGCTGCCTGTCATATGTTTGGAGCAACCACTGTCCAAATACCAGGTATGACTCACCCGTGGACAGTTCTTCACCTATACCCGTGATGAAAAACAAAACTCAATTGTTCTTGACCCAGATTACCTTGGGTCCTTTATTTTGTTGAAATGAAAAGCTGGATATAACAGACAAAGTAGGTTGAGATTTATAACCTAAGGGGTGATATCTCCTAGGTGGAATAACCCAGTCAGCTACTGGATTAAATGGTTTATTAACTGGCTTAGAATTTCTGTAAGAGAAATGATTTAAGTTTGGTCCTTCTGGGTTCGATGAATTCTTGTAAGTTCGTCGACCAGAGTTCGACGAATAGGGCTGAGATCGTCGATATTGGCTCAGAGAATGACAGTAGTCATTTTCTGCGCCCCATGTTCGTCGACCTCTGCTCATCGAACGATATAAGTTCGTCGATCGCAGTTAGACGAATTGTTATAACTGAAGTTTGCGTTCAGCGTTCGTCGATCTAGGTTCGACGAACTGGACACATTTCGTCGATCTAAGTTCGACGAATGCTGCTGAGTCTTGTTTTTATTAGCTATTTTTTTATTTGTATTGCTCTTGTCTATGGGTTTTGGGTTGTTTTCTGACATTGGTTTGTCTATTATCTTTTCTTTTCCCTTGGCAGAAACAAATTTAATGGGGGTTGTAAGAATATTTTTCTTAATTATGGGGGGCAAACCTGATGAAGCACCCAAGCCCAGCTTGCCATTTAATCTGGCATTTACTGTGCTTGTTATGTCCATCAGCTTGATACTTCTTCCATTGAGAGATTGCTCAAGTTATTTGGCCTCACATAAATAAGATTTTAATTTAATTATCTGTTCATTTGCTAGAGTTAGTTGATCTTTTAGCTTAATATTTTCTGAGTTAATAGATTCAAGATTTCCTAGTCTTTCTCTAAGTGTTTTTATTTCCTTCTCTGAATTAATTAAATCTAAACACATAGTTTTGAATTCAATTTTAAATAAATCAGAATTAAAATCAAAACTTGAAAGAACCTTATCTGCCTCTGAGTTTGAGGCTGCTTCATCTTCAAATTCTCCTTCTGATCCTGAACAGCTCCTGGAGGCATCAATTGCCATAAGGCAAACCTCTTTGGATCTTGCTTCTTCCTCTTCTTCACTTGAGCTGGAAGAGGATGATTCTTCTTCAGTATCACTCCATGTCTCAGCAACAAAGCCCTTGTGTTTCTTTTTGTACTTGCTTGAGGAGGGTCTGCTGCTGTGTTTTCTCCTGGAGTCCTTTTCTCTGCTTTTCTCCTTCTTCTGGTTTTTTGGACATTCAGAGATATAATCTCCAGGCTTTCTGCATCCAAAGCACACAACCTCCTTGGTTGGTGTCTTGTCAACTCTGGGCTTATCATCCTGCCTGGATGATTTCCTTCTAAAATCCTTTCTAGCCATCTTATAGAATCTTTTTGCAAAGAGGCTCATGAGTTCTTCATTGGATGTTGAGGTCTCACTTTCCTTAGATGCCTTGAAGGCTATACTGTGATCCTTTCTCACTAGGGTTGTTGCTTTCTGTTCAGCTGCTTCTCTTGACTTAATCAACTGCTCATAAGACTTTAATTTGCCTAGCAGAGATTCAGTTGATATCTTATTTAGGCTTCTGGCTTCTTTGATAGGCTAGATTCTTGAATCCCAAGAGCTAGGGAAGCACATCAAGATCTTATCATTCACCTCTGTAAGGGTGATGTCTTTATCCAAGGTTTTAAGCTCATTGATGATTGAGCTCAACCTATTGTACATTTCAGCCACTGATTCAGTCTCATCCTTCTTAAAATTCTCATACAAGGATATGAGGTTTGATCTCTTGCCTTTCCTTTCATCAGCTGAACCAGCTACCATTTGGTTGAGGGAATCCCAAATGGCCTTGGCTGAGGTGCACTCAGCCACCTTCTGAAATATGTCATTTGATATAGTCTGAGCCAAGATGTTCATTGCCTTTGCATCTGCAATTTTGGCTTTCTTGTAGGCATCATTATTCTCTGGAGGAGGTACTGCAGTCATGTTGGTAGAGGTGATTGGAGAAACTGCAGGTGCTGTAGGTACTCCGGTTAAGATAGAAGAAAAAATATCCTCATCAATAGAATTCATATATAATTTGATTCTTGCCTTCCAGATGGCAAATCTGTTAAGATTGCATACTAGAGGTCTGATGCTTGCATAATCTTTGTTTTGAGCCATTTCTGTGAAGAAATAAATCTAATAACTAAACAATCAGATCTAACAAGAGGGATCTTTATGGTTCAGGTGTTAGCTTGTACAACCAATTAACCTCTTAAGGTGTGGTAGTTTAACCAACCTGGCAAGGTGTGGAGTTTAACCAACCTGGCTATGATACCAATTGAAAGTGCAGGTTAGATCTGAAATACTCTAGAGGGGGGGGGGGGGGGGGGGGGGGGTGAATAGAGTATTGTGCTCTCTTAAAAACTTTTTACTGTAAAGCTAGGTGAACAGGTTAGTTATCAGAGCAATAAACAACACAACCTAGTAAATCACAGAGCACAGCCAAAACAAAAGAAAAATGGCAACCAGATGACACAAGAAATTTATTTTGGTTCCCCAACCTGGGTACATCCACTCTTCTACCACCTTGGTAGGAATCCACTCAGGTTTTTGATCAGGTTCCTGACACTAATGAGTTTTTATTCAGGTGCTCAAAAACTAAAACCTCAAGTTTTTTGGTAGGAGACTTGCAACCACGAATAATTTTGAAGGGAATTAAAACCCTGTACAGAGGATGGAAAAAGAGGTGATGGTGTCTTCCCTTTCTCAATAACAACTGAGAAGACTGTGGATTGATTTCAGCAGATTGCTCCCCCAGAGATTTTGAATGGATCAGGAAAACTGGAGCACTGCTTCAGGGTGATTGGTCTTCAAAGCTTGAGTGCCTGGACCAGAGATTGCTTCAGGAACTTCTTTGACAGATAGAGTAATTCTTGTCCTTCTAATGTTGTCCTGGAGGATTGAATGAAGAAGACTCTTGATAGAGATTGTTTCTTCTTCTTCTTCTTGAAGATGTCCTCTGGCCAAGGCTGATTGCAGAAAAGAACTTTGGATTTCTGTAAGACAGTTCTTCTGTGCAATCTATATATCTGTCTGTGATTGCTTGTGTTGTAGTACTGGTTGATGTTATCTTTTCTGACTTAAGACTGACTAAAGAACATTCAAAATTTGAATGTTTGAGCAGTAAATGCAGTCAGCCTGGGAAGGAAGCGGCAATCAATGATTTTCTTAACTATCCCATGGAAAAACGACATGTAATAATCCATGTTCAATGCTCATTCCAACGGTAATGTTCCGAGAAGATTGGACATTAATTACTCAGGATTCATCGCCAAGAAAAGGGATAGAAAACTGGAGAAGATCTAGTCTGGAATCGTCGAACGAAGAATAGGAATCATCGAGCTGATTTCAGAGTTCGTCGAGCTGAGTTGATGAGTTTGTCGACCAGACAATAGCAAATGGTATTCAAGGGAAACTTGTCAATTCTGCTACAATCTTCGTCGAACTGACAATCTTCATTTGTCGACCAGAGATCCAAATTCGTCGACTGAAGAATGATTGTGGACTTATAATTTGAAAAGTCTCTGACTGAGAAGAATACAGATCGTCGACCAGAATTCGTCGAGTAGAGTATTGCATTTGTCGAACTGAGAAGTTGACTTCGTCGACCTGAGAAGTTGTGAACTTGAGGTCCAAGTTCATCGAGCTCAGAATCCTGTTCGTCGACCAAAGCCTGAAGTTGGACTTATAAAATCTGGAGTTATCCTAACTTTAGCTTGTTGAAGTATCTCAGTCTTCGTCGAACAGAGAACAAAGATCGTTGAGCTCAGCACAGAGAAATGTCTCAAGATCGTCGAGCTCAGAACCCCTTTCGTCAAGCTGAATTCGGCAAACGTCGAACTCATTTCACTTAGTCTTGAAATCTTCTAAGTCTTGAGATCTCTGATGGTCTTGTTGATTACTGGTCCATCTGAAGTTGAACCTAAGGACTTGGCCTAGACTCTAGGACACAAATTTGACCCTGGCTATACATGTTGGGTCACATCCTAAGCTAGTTAACCTAGCCCAAATCAACTAGGGATCCAACAATTGTCTTCACTCCGAACATGCCCGACCAGAAGAGATCCCTCCAACAAATTCTCCCTTATAAAGTGGTGATCGATCTCAATATGCTTAGTCCTAGCGTGACACACTGGATTGTTTACCAGCTTGAGATCACTCTCATTGTCACCCTAGAGTAAAGTTGGCCCTTGCACTTCTCCATGAACATCCTCTATAAGCCTCCTCAACCAGATGGCTTCCCGAGCAGCCAAGGCCGAAGCCTTATACTCTGCCTCTGTAGTTGAGACATACACCGAGTCCTGCTTCCTGCTACACCACGAGATGCTAGCTGATCCGCAAGTGAACACATAACCTGAAGTTGACCTCCGATCATCTGAATCACCGCCATAGTAAGCATCCGCATACCCAAGCAAGGCAAAATCCGAGTCCCTTTTATATAGCAGTCCCATGTCAGAAGTTGTCTTGGCATACTTCAGAATGTTCTTTGCCGCCACTAGATGAGACTTCCTTGGTTCAGCTATAAACCGACTTACTCGGCCAACAACGTAAGCAATGTCTGGCCTTCTAATCATCAGGTAGATCAAGCTCCCAACAAGAGCTCGGAACACCAAGGGGTCAGGAAGAATCCTTCCCTCATCTCGTCGAAGCTTCAACCCATGTTCCAGTGGAGTAGAGCAACTCTTTCCCTCGCCCATGTCGAACCGCTTCACAATGCGATCTGCATATCCTCTTTGGCAAATGAATATACCGCTCTTCTTCCTCTCCACTTCAAGACCAAGAAAGTGATGAAGCTCTCCCAAATCTTTCATCTCAAAGCGTATAGCAAGCTCAGCCCTGAGCCTTGCTACTTCCTCCTCTGAATTCCCTGTGATGATCATGTCATCCACATACAGTAGGACCAAGACTACAAGCTTCCCCTTCTTCTTGACGAACATGCTAGAATCTGAGTTGGAAGTAAGATAACTGCAGAATTGCAAATACTCTGCTATCTTCCCATACCAAGATCTAGGAGCTTGCTCAACCCATAGAGAGCCTTCCTGAGCTTGCAGACATAGTACAGATGAGCTTCAGAGACAAAACCAAGTGGCTGATCCATGAAGATGTCCTTGTCAATCTCTCCGTAAATAAAATCATTCTTCACATCAAGCTGCCACATTCTCCATCCCTTGCTAGCAGCCAAGACAATCACCACTCTAACTGAAGTCATCTTCGCAACCAGACTAAATGTCTCGTCATAGTCTTCTCCATACTGTTGTGAGAATCCTCGAGTAACCAGGCGAGCTTTGTATCTATCAATGCTCCCATTAGCCTTCTTCTTCAACTTAAACACCCACTTGCAAGTCACCAGAGTAATGCCATCAACCTTGGGCACAAGATCCCAGGTTTCATTCTTCTTAAGAGCAGCGATCTCCTCCTTCATGGCATCTTCCCACTCCTTGACTCCAGTGGCCTCATTGAAGTTTGCAGGCTCTCGCTCATCCAGAGGTCCTGCAAAGAAGCAGGAGACAAAGCTCACTGCATTCCCATCACAGTAACGAGCCGGTGGCTTGATAACCCTCTTCGATCTCCGAAGGGTCGGCTCCTTGCTTACTACCTCCATTACTTCTTCAGCCTCAACTCCTACTTGGGGCAAGCTTTGAGCAGTGCTCCCCCTGCTTCCTGAGCCAGCAGGCTGAGCCTCAGAGTTTGAAGCAACAGGAGCTGTTGGTGAAACAGCAAGCTCCTCTTCTAGGCCTTCAGCAGCCACCATCGGTTCTTCATCACCCTTGCTTCCAGTTAGCTCAACCGAGCCACCCCCATACGACGTCAGCTCGTCAAAGACGACATCTCTTGACACAATGAACTTCTTCTTCGCAGGATCCATGCATGTCCATCCCTTCTTCCGCTCATCATAGCCAATAAAGACAAGCTTCCTTGCCTTTGCATCTAGCTTAGTCCGTGAAGCATCCGGGACATGCACATAGCAAGTTGAACCGAACACCCGAAGGTGTCCCACACTAGGCTTCTCCTTCAGCAAAAACTCAATAGGAGTCTTCATGTTGATTGGGATAAGCGGCATCCGGTTGATGACATAAGAAGCACAAGACATCCCCTCCACCCAAAATGACCTTGGAATGTCTTTCGCATGAAGCCAGCATTTGCAAGTCTCCGTCAGATGACGGATCTTCCACTCCGCTACTCCATTTTGTTGTGCAGTGTAAGCACAAGTGAGCTCTCATTGGATCCCGTGCTTCCTGCAGAAGTTAGAAAACTCGTAGGAGATAATCTCACCACCGTTGTCTGTTATAAGCTTCTTGATACGCAAGCCAAGCCGACCCTCCACCAACTCCTTAAACTCCACAAACAACCGGAAGGCTTCAGACTTCTCCTTCAAGAAATAAACCCACGTATATCTTGAGTAGTTATCAATCAGGATAAGCATGTATCTGCTTCCACCAAGGTTGGCAGTGAAAGTTGGTCCCATCAAGTCTCCATGAATGTACTCCAATGGTTGCTTGCTCCTTGTTTGTGATTTATCAAACGGAAGGTGATGTGCCTTACCACATTGACACCCCGCGCAAACATGCCCGTCACCAAAGGAGGACATCTTAGGCAACTCTCTCACTAAACTTCTACTAGACATAACCTTTAGCTTGTCCATTCCTACATGCCCCATCCTCTCATGTTAGATAGTAGCGCTATCGTTGGCTCTCATTCGATCAACATAAGAAATTGTTGCAAGAACAAATAAGTTCTTAACTCTCCTTCCTACATGAGCAACATCAGCCTTAACTGCTGATACGTTGCGAAGGAACTTCACATCTGTTGGCCAAAACAGAACGTGATAACCAACATCTACCGCATTGGTCACAGAGAAGAGGTTCTTCTTCATGCCCAGTACGTGATACACACTCCTTAATGTGAGTGGCCCCTGAACACTACCCAAAGACACAACCCACTCTTTCTTTACTGCATAAATAGTATTATCAGCAGTTATAATAGATTCATTACCTGAGTATGCTTGCAAGGAAGAGAACTTCGTTTTGTCTCTGGTGAGGTGATGACCACACCCGGAGTCCACGATCCATTTGCCGTTGAAGTCCTCAGCAGACAAGGCACGGACACAAGTGCCCGTCATGAAGGCTCCACCCTATTCTGCTTCCTCACTCTTAGAGCAAGCTTCCTCCTTGCCTGCAGCATGCCCAGGCTGCAGCTTGACCTTGCAGTCTCGCTTGAAGTGCCCTCGCTGATGACACCTATAGCACTTCAAGTTCTTCTTCCAGTCTTTCTTGGGAACGGTGCTCCTCTCTACCTGATAAGAAGATGAAGTCTCATTCTCACCAGTGACCTGCTTCTTTTTCCCTTCCCATCTCTTCTTCTTCTTGCCCGTGAAGAGTGCTTCACTACTTTCCTTAGAGACAGTAACTCCAGCCATCTGCCTTGCCAAGCTTTCCTGTGAAGCAAGCAGATTCTCAAGCTCCAGCAAAGATGGTTGAGTATCCCAGCATTGAAATGATGTCACAAAGGCAACATACTTCTTCAGCAAGCCGCAGATAACGTGCCTTTTCAACTTCGCCTCAGAGATAGGCTCATCAGGATCAAGAGCTGAAATTTCTGCACACAAACTATTCATTTTCAAGAAGTATTTAGAGATAGACAAATCTCCTTGAGTTGTCCTGGCAAACTCATTTTCCAGAAACTGAAGTCGAGCCACATTCTTCCTATTGAACAACTCATCAATAGTTGTCCAAATATCAGCATCCGACTCACATCCAATGACGTGATCAAACAGTTCTGGTGAAACAGCTCTCTTGAGAACAAACTCCGCCTTAGCACTTGTTTTTCTCCAGAGCCTCACCTGCTCAGCAGTACCAAACGCAGCAGTCACTTCCTGTCTGTCGTCACCACCGACGACTTCCCATAGCTCCTCACCAAGAAGGTAACTCTTCATGCACGACTTTCACTTCTTGAAGTTAGTCGGCGTTAAGAGTTCAATGCCAAGACCTCTTGCATAACTCCCTTCCATTGCAATAACTGTTGGTTAGCAACCTTTCAGAAGCTCAGAGCACCAACACAGGTTGATCACCACTTAAGCACAGAGTAACAACACTGGTTGAACACCGCTCAAGCCACTGAACCTGGCTCTGATACCATGTTGAATTTTCTCAAAGTGGTCAGCAAGATAGCCCAAAGCCAAATTAATATTCTCGGCACTACCCAGTTCACACTTTGATCAAGCGGAAACCCAAGGAACAAGATTAACACCAACAATCAATGGAAGCACAAGCAGATCTTTTATTCATTACACTTCTTTACAAGGCGAGGTATACATAGCGAGACATGATTTCACTAGTACAACAACTATAATAGAAAGCACCAAACAAGCTGGGCGACAACACTGGAAACCGCCGAGACCGCCAAGTCGCCAAGTCCGTCGAAGCCGCCCGAGCTGAAGCTGCAACACGGCGAATAGACACGGAGTCCTCCGAGGCTGCGAGACACACCATTATTCGCCTACTGCTGATGAACTGAAGAACAGACAGCCTCCCCGCTTGAGACTGGCGGACAGGTTATTGGAACTTGGCAAAGTTGAAGCAGAGAACTGACAAGCCGCAGAGCGACCTGCTGAGACCGCACACTTCCAAGTACTTGACTGAAGTCAAAGCCAAACTCCTGGCTCCTTGAAGCTAACCGCGCGACCTGCACACAGCAAACTGTCAGCTCTACTCAACCCGTGCGGACAGAAAATGCAGACCGTAGCAATTTGCCCAAGCCCCACTTACTGTTCACTCAGTTACTGTAGACGTGTCGGGGGGGGGGGGGGGGTTCTATTTATAGGCGAGGTTAGGAGTGTGGTCACCTCCCTAGTGCATAGAAACACCACCCCAGCTCGTGCGCTAGCAGACCTCCGTCCGCTGAGTCCGCAAGGACTTAGCCGGATTCCAAGGAACAAACCGCCAGGAGCTGGCCGCACCTTTTAGGCGAACTCTCACCAGTCTGCCCAAGCTATGCGGACAAGGCACCAGCCCTCAGAGCCCGCAAACACTGTAGGATAGCATCCCCCTTCAGTGACTGTCCGCATACACAAGAGGCAGTCCGAATACCACAAGAGCAACCCCTCTATCCGCCATAAGTCCACGACCAAGGGCAGTCCACCCGGTCAACAGCGGACTTGACGAAAAACAGCAAACACACTAGACTTGTCACAGAATGTGACCAAGTCCAGTAAAGCACCAAAGGGCCTAACGCGAGTACGACGAACAAAGCCCAGTCCTCCAACCATCCAAGCAGGTCGCCACACTCCTCCAGAGTTAAGGCAGAGTCCGCAAGAACCTCGCACAACTGTCCAAACAAGCGGCCAACTGCCGGACTTCGATATCAGTCCGCGCAGTCCTCCCCAGCTGTTATCACCTGCTATTCCACCAGAGTTCGGCAAGGGCCACAGCCAAACTCTAAGGTCAATCCGCCTCAGCGGATACCGCGGACATGCTAGTCCGCAAGCCTCCCGCGGACAGAACCCAATCCGCTAGGTAACACTAGCTTGCAACACAACCACTGAGTAAAGTACTGCCTACAGTCCGCGAACCTTTATCTGCTCAGACTGCTCCTTACTCAGACAAGCCAACAAGACAGCCAACGCCCTATCCGCAGACAACATTACGCCCAGGCCGCGGACTTAGCCCGCACAGGCCGCTCAGAAGAACAGCCAGTTCCAACTAGGCCTATCACCAGGCCGCATAACAGCAGTTATCCCAGTCCTCCCAGTCCGCCGCCTATGTCCGCTCAGGCCGCCCGGCCTGCCCATCAATAACTTCCACTTCACAACTTTCAACAGCCGCCGCGAAGGACTACACGATCCATGGCTGGAAATGGTGGTACCGCTGGTACCGATGTGAGTTTCCTACCCTCTCCCTTGGTGCTAGATCTGTAGATATGTAGGCGAGATGTCGACTCGATGGAGTCTTGACTTGTGAGAAGATGTTTTTCTCTAGGATGAGGCCGATCTAGGGCTTGTGCACTTGGTTAGTGGTGTCTTCAACCTCTCCAATCTTCTATGTGGAGATGGGGGATGGTTTCGTGAAGAATAAAGGCCTCTTGAGGGTGAATAAGGGCGAAGGACATTTTGGGAGGAGATTTGAGAGGATCGGCTTGAGGAGGAAGATGAACCGATGTCGTTCACTCCGCCTCAAGATGCGTGCTGAATGTGTATTCTGCGCACAGCGATCGTTTTGGCCATTTTCATGAAAGATATGGCCAGATCCGGGCTTTTGACTAAACACGAAAGTTGAAGCCCTTGAAAATACCTTTCCAATGATTGTCTGCATGACTTCAGGTGACATCTGTAGCCACAGGAAAGTCTGAACTAAAATGGTGTTCAATAAATCCTGCATGCAAAAATTGTGTTCTGTACGCAGCAGACCTCAAGGCTGGTTTCTAATAGGATACAGTCAAACCTGTGTTAAGGTCTGAATAAGAAAGTTGTAGCCCATGGAAAGACCTTTCCATCGAGGGGTTACACGTCTTCACCGGATTCTTGTAGCTTCAGAAATCTCCGGTTGAAGTTGCTGTCCAGATTTACTCTGCACCTAAATTCTGGGTTTATATAATATAGATTTGGATTCAGTGGAATTAATATTGCAAGTTACTTGGCTTGGATGAACTCTTTTATGACTAATCATTTTAGTTGCATGATTTATGAAGTTTTTAATCAGATTTCATATAATCCAATTGTGAAGCAAGCTTACTTAAACGAATTGACTTGTTAGAAATTTGGTAGATTATTATTTATGCGCATCATGTTCATAATATGTAGTTATCTTTTGGAAAGATTGATAGATCTTTATATGCGCATCATGTTTATAATAAGTTGTTATCATTTGGAAAGATTGATAGATCTTTATATGCGCATCATGTCTATAATAAGTTGATATCATTTGGAAAGCCCTGTGGAAGAATAAACTATGGCCATGAGTATGTTTGATTAGTAGAATGAGTTTAGTAGTCCAATACTTAGAGTGTAGTCTCCCTACGAGTAGTATTGTGGAAGGATGTAAGTGCGGCGATGGCCGTCACTTGTTGGGTTAATGTTGATAGGAGGTATAGACGAATGGTTGGGTTGTGTTCTCATTCATACTTTCGAGGCCCCTTCCTTGCTATGACGATGTGGCATTTGCATGCGGTGTGAGTCGACACGCGGTGTCGTAATCCTGCGTTAAGGATAGTGTGGCAAGTCTACGGGCTCTCCAGTCGTCACACCGATGGGAGTTGACAGTTAGACTTTGGGCGGTTGGGCTGTGTCCTCGGTGTTCACGTCCCAGGGCCCCTTCCGTGCCAAGTGAACGGTTGGGCTGTGTCCTGGTGCTTACTTCTGAGGCCCATTCCGGGTCACACAAGGCCAGATTGGGCTGTGTTCTTGGTGCACATCTACCCAAGGCCCCGCTGGGTCATAGTACACATGGGCTCCGCTGTTGTGTTCTTAGCATTGAGGCATACAGAGGCCTAGGTGAAGCAGTGTGGAGGCCCGCCTAGTAGTAGAAGTGCCCGTTCTACTGTCACTGCCCGGCACGGCGGCTGATGACTGAGAGGTTAGCTACCTTCTAGAAAAGTGGGAATTGTAGTCTATGTCGACATAGCAATTGCATGTGTGTGATCATGGGTGAGTCATTGCATAGCAAACATAGCATTTCATAACATTGCACAACAAGATTCTCATCGTATAAGTTTTTATGGGCACTCCTATACGATGAGATACTTTATGTAACCCGATCCTTAACTTATAAGCTTGTATGAGCATCCTTATAAGTTAAGTTACTTTCCTGCTACTGATACCTTACTTGTTAGTTTGCTATAGCTCTTAAATAACTGCTAGATTATGATACTGTTACTCTTACACTATTGCCACTTGCTTGTACTTCTTTTATTACTTGTATATATATATATTATCCTTGTTCCTTCTCCCCGCCCGATGCTGAGGAGTCACCGGGGGAGCGGATATGAAGCCACTTAGTCGTTTCGACTAACAGTTGCTACGTCTTCCTTTTTAGGAGGTCATGCCGCAAGTAGTGCAGCCGCAGACTATGCAGTAGGACAGCCAGGCCAGGACAACAGGGCCTGAAGTGACGGTGCCGTCGCTACCGTTGGTTACGGATGTGAGTGTTGCAGATTTTGTTGTAACATGTTTGGGCAATTTTATAGCTGTACTCTGATATTGTAGAAGCCTGTTTTAGCTTCTATATTTTTATGTACTATTTGGACTTATATGCTTAGTGTGGATTTGGCTTCTTTTATATTTGGTTTGGTTGGGTTGGCATGATCTATTGATATTGGTTGTAGCTGGCGGAATAGGCGTTTTGTGGTACATGTTAGCCTGTGTGCTAATGCTACCGCAAGACGGCTGTTTCGGGCATAAGACTCCCCCTTCGTTCTGTGTCTTACAAATGGTATCAGTTTGCCACGATCCTCAACTAAAGAAGTCATTCAACAATGGGCCACCCCTATACGATTAGTCAGTGCAGGGGCAAACTGACTTAGCAGAAACAGTGGTGTGCCCATATGTAATTCACACTAAGTTTGTTCAACTTTGACCTTAAGATTAGCCAACCTGACCTTGAGTTTGTGTCCTATGTGTATATTCCAGTTCATGTTGAGCCGATGGGGGGCATTCCTACCCCTTCCATACCCACTCAGTTCCAACAATCTGAGTTGGGGCAGACGCTCACCTCCATCCTCGATGCTTTTTGGGAGCAGCAGCCTTCGGTGAAACAACAGGCTCCGGGTTCTAATTGGCTGAGCACCTTTCGGGCTCTCTCCCCTCCCGCCTACCTCGGGATGGAGTCGGCCATGCGCACAGAGGAATGGCTTGACACGGTCCAAGAGCTATTGGCGGGGATCCGTTGCCCGACCAACACGGTTGTATCATTGGCGGTATCCGTCTTGGATCTACATGCTAAGAGGTGGTGGAAGTCCCTCATGGGCTCTACCTTCCAAGGCTGGGTCTACACAGAGATAAGTTGGAGTGAATTCTTGGATGTTTTCTTGGAGCACTTTATCCCTACATCGGCCCGAGATGTGCTTGAGCACAGGTTTCTTCTACTAAAGCAGGGATCAAAGTCGGTTACGGAATACCAGCGGGAATTCCAGCATCTCGCAAGGATTGCAGATTCTTATGAGTTGGATGATAAAGGTAATGCCAAGCGGTTCTACAAAGGGCTGCGAGATCCCCTAAGGCAGTCCCTTTTGTTTATAGCGGATGGTATCTTGGCGGAGATCATTGATATGGAGAAAAGATTGGAGGCGGACCAGTTGGGATGTAGTAAGAGGCCTGCGGAGGACGTGATGGAAGCCGGCCCAAGCAATAGAAGGAGGCGGGAGTTCAGAGGAGGAAGAGGATATCAAAGAGGTGGAGGGCGTGTCCACCGAAACTATAGGGTGGAGCATCCATTTTCACAGCCGCCTGCGTTGCCTCCACCACCACAACCTCAATATTTTCAACAACCTGAAGGGCATCGTGGGCTGGTGTGATTCGAATACAACCAACCGGGCCACATCCGACGTTTATACACGCAGCTATTTGGGAACATCCCTCCCGCTCTTCCATCGGCAGCTCCTCGTGGGCGGGGTCACATACGTGGTCGGGGACGAGGACCGCAAGGAGGTAACCCCGGCCCTACTAGGGATCAGGTGTACACGCCTGACATGTCGTAGGAACGGAATCCCCAAGATGTGATTGCAGGTATGATTTATTTAATTAAAGTATCTTCATGGTCTAACTTGAATTAATTAAGACTTACTAGACACCTAACAGTAAGTTTTGGTTATTGGTGATTTGGCACCATGATAATTGCCGGGAAGACGGCCTACGCGCTGTTTGATATCGGTGCCTCACACTCCTTTGTGTCCGAGGACTTCATCAAAGACGTGGAGCGTGTACAGTACTTTAGTGGCATAGCCTGACGAGTACGCCTTCCGGACGGCTCGGAGATGATCACAACCTGCAAGTGCGAGTTGGAGTTATTTATTGATGGGAAGGCCTTTGATACGCCGACGACGGTCCTGAGAATGCAGGAGTTCGACATCATTTTGGGCATGACATGGCTGGACTGGAACTTCGCGAGGATCGACTGCGTAGAGAAGCGAATCTATTTGAAACATGGAGACTCCGACGTCATCTTCCAAGGTATTGGCTTCGCGCCGCGTATGATATTATCTTCTGTTCAGGCTGTAAAAGCCCATATGAAGGGTGAAGAAGTCTTCATGATCTGTTTCGAGTTGAAGGAGTTGGCGTTGGACATGAAAGATATACGGGTAGTGCGGGACTTTCTCGAGGTATTTCCTGAGAAACTCCCAGGATTACCCCCGCATAGCGAGGTTGACTTCCAAATTAATCTAGTACCGGGTGCCAAGCCTGTATCCAAGGCCCCTTACCGTATGTCCCCGAAGGAACTCGCGGAGTTTAGAGTTCAATTGCAAGAACTGGTGGAGTCAGGGTTCATTCGCCCCAGTTCATCACCCTGGGGAGCCCCTATACTGTTCGTGAAGAAGAAGGATGGAACCCTGCAGTTGTGCATAGATTATCGGGAACTCAATCGGTTGACAGTGCGGAACACGTATCCACTACCTCGGATTGACGAGTTGTTCGATCAACTAGTGGGAGTACATTGGTTTTCCAAACTAGATTTGCGCTCTGGATACTATCAGTTGAGGATTCGAGAAGGGGACATCCAGAAAACAGCCTTTAGTTCAAGGTATGGTTTGTATGAGTTCACGGTAATGCCGTTTGGGCTCACAAATGCCCCTTCGGCCTTCATGAGCCTGATGAACAAGGTGTTTGAACCGTATTTGGACATCTTCGTCATTGTTTTTATCGACGACATCTTGGTCTACTCAAAGACGGAGGAGGAGCATGTTGAGCATCTAACCTTGGTGTTGAAGAAATTGAAGGAGCACGCCTTATACGCCAAGTTTAGCAAGTGTGAATTCTGGCTTAAGGGGGTTGCTTTCTTGGGGCATGTGATCAGCGGAGCAGGATTAGCAGTGGATCCAGCAAAGGTGCGAGCCGTGAAGGAGTGGTCGCCCTTGAAGTCGGCGGCCGATGTGAGGAGTTTTCTTAGACTTGCTGGGTACTACTGCAAGTTCGTGAAAGGATTCTCCAAGATTGCTCTTCCTCTTACTTCATTGACGAAGAAAGGTGTGCCATTTGAGTGGACACCCCAATATGAAGCGACGTTCCAGGAGTTTAAGGATATACTTACCTCCGCCCCCATCCCTGCACTTCCATCTGGGAAGGAAGGATTTCAGGTTTACACCGACGCGTCATATCAAGGGATGGGAGAAGTACTAATGCAGCACGGACACGTGATTGTCTATGCTTCAAGACAGTTAAAGAAACATGAAATTAATTACACGGTCCATTATTTGAAGTTGGGAGCAGTGGTGTTTGCTTTGAAGGTCTGGACGCATTATCTATATGGCATCCACTGCGAGATCTTTTCCGATCACAAAAACTTGAAGTATGTCCACACTCAGAAGGAGTTGAACCTGAGACAACGGCGGTGGTTGGAATTTCTATGCGACTACGAGTTCACCATGAACTACCACCCTGGGAAAGCAAACTCGGTAGCCGATGCATTGAGTAGAAAAGTGTCAGGCTTTAGCCCAGAGTCTCGGTTGATGAGTATGGAGTTGGCTCGGATGATTGAGGAGATGGATATTTCTTTGGTATTCATGGCTCCTTCGGCGGAGTATGCAGAGTATTTGGCAAGCATGAGCATAGTTTGTGATATCCGGGATCGGATTCGGGTGGAGCAAGGAAAGGATGCGACATTGGCCCCGACAATCAAGGCAATTGAAGATGGGACCACCGATGAGTACACATTTAAAGGCGGCCTCGTTTATTTTCGTGGCTGACTCTATATTCCCAAGGGCGGCAAAATCCGGGAGGATATCTTGAGAGAGGCACATTGCTCTCAATATTCTGTACACCCGAGTATTACCAAGATGTACTCCGGCTTACGGAAGACCAGGTGCTGGCCGGGAATGAAGAACGATGTTCGTTACTATGTTACACATTGCGAAGCTTGTCAAAGGGTGAAGGCGAAATACAAGAGTCCCAGTGGTTTGTTGCAGTCGTTGCCCATCCTCGAGTGGAAGTTTGAGGATATCTCCATGGACTTCATCTATGGGCTACCTCGCTCCCGCTCCAGGAATGATTCAGTGTGGGTTATTGTTGATCGACTGACAAAGGTGGCCCGGTTCATTCCAATGAAGAAGGAAGCACACGTGGACGTTTTGGTACGCCTCTTTGTGGAGCAGTTCGTATGGTATCATGGCGTGCCCAAGACAATTATTTCGGATCGGGATGGTCGGTTTACTTCCAAGGAGTGGAAGGCGGTACAGGCGTATTTGGGCTCGCGCCTAACCTTTAGTACTGCATTTCACCCTCAGACAGAAGGGCAGTCTGAGTGGACCATCAGAACACTGGAGGATTTATTGAGGTTATGTGTGCTGTACAGAGGAGAGTCGTGGGAAAGACTCTTACCTGTAGTGGAATTCTCCTATAATAATAGCCATCAGGCGAGCATCGACATGATGCCCTATGAAGCCCTTTACGGAAGAAGGTGCATGACTCCCTTGTCTTGGGTGCAGGAAGAAGACCCGAAGACGTTCGGAATTGAATATATTGATGATACCGATGCGACAGTCAAACTGATACGAGATAGCATGTTGGAGGCTCAAAGTCGGCAGGCGAAGTACTATAACGCAAAGCACCGGATGGTGGAGTTCCAAGATGGTGATACGGTGTTCATGAAAATCTAACCGATGCATGGAGTGGCACGTGTGCGTGGTGTGAAAAAGCTCAGCCCAAGGTATGTTGGGCTTTATACCATATTGGAAAGGATTGGCCCGTTGGCCTATAGGTTGAAGTTACCGCCCGAGCTAAAGAACCTCCACGATGTGTTCCATGTGTCGTCGCTTCGGAAGGCGTTGTTGCGGCCCGATCAATACATCCCCACAACTGATGGTGCTGTGGCGTCTGATAGATCGGTGCGACTGGAGCCGGTGCGGGTCGTAGATAGCGAGACAAGAATATTGCGCTGCAAAAGTGTTACCTTGGTGAAAGTGCTATGGTCTAATCATGGGAAGGAGGAATATACATGGGAGCCAATGGATTTGATGCAGCAACGCTACCCGGAGTTGTTTGCTCAAGGTAATTTCATTTAAAAGCATATGTTGATTTTCCTATTATGCTTTTCTCCCCTATCCCAAGCCTGATTTTGGGGACAAAATCTTTTATTTTGTTTATAGGATTTGTAACATCTCGAATCGCACTAGGCCCCTCGTTTGTGTGTTCGAGTCTGGAGGGCTGACTCGGTCTAGGGAAGTGCAGGAAATTGGGCTACACTTGTGGTGGAATGGAAAAATTAGTCCACAGCCCTGTGTTGATACAACAGCTTCTTGTGTCGACACAGTAGCTGCCTGTGTCAACATAGCTGCTGTTTGTGTCGACACAGTAGCTGCCTGTGTCGACACAGCAGCTGCCTGTATCGACACAGATGCTGCCTGTGTCGACACAGCAGACACAGGCTGTGTCGACACAGCTGCTGCCAGTGTCGACACAGCTATAGGTTGTGTCGACACAACAGCTCTGTGTCGACACAACAGCTCTGTGTCGACACAGCAGGACTGTGTCGACACAGCAGGCCTGTGTCGACACAGCCCTGTGTCGACACAGTCCACGTGTCGACACTCGAGTATAAGGACTCGGCCAAAGTGCACGACCGTGTCATGTGGGCACGAGTATGTACACGGGTGTGTCCCTAGCCATGTAGAGTATTGAACTCGACGAAACGTGTTGAGATTGACGAAGAGTACCCGATAAGGACACTGGTAGAGACATGGGTGTGTCCCTACCCGTGTCAGTGCATTGAATAGACATTGTAACCGTCTATAATGTTTCGCCAGTGTCTCTTATTATATATATACAGACCGTGAAACCCTAGACATTTCACTTTTCATTCCAACCCTATTGTCAGAGAGAACTTCGATAGAGAAAGAAATCCGCCATTGCCGTGAAGGAGAAGATGCCTCCGCGAAGGACTACACGATCCATGGCTGGAAATGGTGGTACCGCTGGAACCGAGGTGATTTTCCTACCCTCTCCCTTGGTCCTAGATCTGTAGATATATAGGCGAGATGTCGACTCGGTGGAGTCTTGACTTGTGAGAAGATGTTTTTCTATAGGATGAGGCCAATCTAGGGCATGTGCCCTTGGTTAGTGGTGTCTTCAACCTCTATGATCTACTATGTGGAGATGGGTGATGGTTTCGTGAAGAATAAAGGCCTATTGAGGGTGAATAAGGGTGGAGGAAATTTCGGGAGGATATTTGAGAGGATCGGCTTGAGGAGGAAGATGAACCGATGTCGTTCACTCCGCCTCAAGATGCGTGCTGAATCTGTATTCTGGGCGCAACGATCTTCTAGGCCATTTTCATGAAGGATATGTCCAAATCTGCGCTTTCAACTAAACATGAAAGTTGAAGCGCTTGAAAATACCTTTCCAACGAGTGAATGCACGACCTCAGACGACATATGTAGCCACAGGAAAGTCTGAACGAAAATGGTGTTCAATAAATCCTGCATGCAGAAATTGTATTCTGTACGCAGCGGACCTCAAGACTGGTTTCTAATAGGATACATTCAAATCTGGGTTGAGGTCTGAATACAAAAGTTGTAGCCCATGGAAATACCTTTCCATAGAGGGGTTACACGTCTTTACCGGATTCCTGTAGCTTTTAGAATCTCCGGTTGAATTTACTGTCCAGATTTACTCTGCACCTAAAATCTGGGTTTATATAATACGGATTTGGATTCAGTGGAATTAATATTACAAGTTACTTGGCTTGGATGAACTCTTTTATGACTAATCATTTTAGTTGCATGATTGATGAAGTTTATTAATCAGATTTTATATAATCCAATTGTGAAGCAAGCTTACTTAAACGAATTGACTTGTTAGAAATTTGGTAGATTATTATTTATGTGCATCATGTTCATAATATGTAGTTATCTTTTGGAAAGATTGATAGATCTTTATATGCGCATCATGTTTATAATAAGTTGTTATCATTTGGAAAGATTGATAGATCTTTATATGCGTATCATGTCTATAATAAGTTGATATCATTTGGAAAGCCCTGTGGAAGAATAAACTATGCCCATGAGTATGTTTGATTAATGGAATGAGTTTAGCAGTCCAATACTTAGAGTGTAGTCTCCCTACGGGTAGTATTGTGGAATGATGTAAGTGCGGCGATGGCCGTCACTTGTTGGGTTAATGTTGACAGGAGGTATAGATGAATGGTTGGGCTGTGTCCTCGTGCTTACTTCCGAGGCCCCTTCCTTGCTATGCCGATGTGGCATTTGCATGTGGTGTGAGTCGACACGCGGTGTCGTAATCCTGGGTTAAGGATAGTGTGGCAGGTCTTCGGGCTCGCCAGTCATCACACCGACGGGAGTTGACATTTAGACTTTGGGCGGTTGGGCTGTGTCCTCGGTGTTCACTTCCCGGGGTCCCTTCCGTGCCAAGTGAATGATTGGGCTGTGTCCTTGTGCTTACTTTCGAGGCCCCTTCCGTGTCACACAAGGCCAATTCGGGCTGTGTTCTTGGTGCACATCTACCCAAGACCCCACTGGGCCATAGCACGCATGGGCTCCGCTGTTGTGTTCTTAGCGTTGAGGCATATGGAGGCCTAGTTAAAGCAGTGTGGAGGCCCGCCTAGTAGTAAAAGTGTCTGTTCTACTGTCACCGCCTGGCCACGGCGGCTAATGCCTGAGAGGTTAGCTACCTGCTCAAAAAGTGGGAACTATAGTCTGTGTCGACATAGCAATTGCATGTGTGTGATCATGGGTGAGTCATTGCATAGCATACATAGCAATTCATAACATTGCACAATAAGATCCTCATCGTATAAGTTTATATGGACACTCCTATACGATGAGTTACTTTATGTAACCCGATCCTTAACTTATAAGCTTGTATGGGCATCCATATAAGTTAAGTTACTTTCCTACTACTGATATCTTACTTGTTAGTTTGCTATAGCTCTTAAATAACTGCTAGATTATTATACTGTTATTCTTACACTATTTCCACCTGCTTGTACTTCTTTTATTACTTGCATATATATTATCCTTGTTCCTTCTCCCCTCCCAGTGTCGAGGAGTCACCGGGGGAGCGGATGTGAAGCCACTTAGTTGTTTCGACTAACGGTTGCTACGTATTACTTTTTAGGAGGTCACGCCGCATGTAGAGTAGCCGCAAACTATGCAACAGGACAGCCAGGCCAGGACGACAGGGCCTGAAGTGACGGTGTCGTCACTACCGTCGGTTACGGATGTGAGTGTTGCGAGATTTTGTGGTAGCCCGTTTGTGCAATTTTATAGCTGTACTCTGATATTGTAGAAGCCTGGTTTAGCTTCTATATTTTGATGTACTATTTGGACTTATATGCTTAGTGTGGATTTGGCTTCTTTTACATTTGGTTTGGTTGGGTTGGCATGCTCTATCGATATTGGTTGTAGCCGGCGGAATAGGCGTCTTGTGGTATAGGTTAGCCCGTGTGCTAATGCTACCACAAGGCGGCTGTTCCGGGCATAAGACTCCCCCCTCGTTCCGTGTTTTGGGACCCGGGAGGGGGGGGGGGTCTTACAAATGGTATCAGTTTGCCACGATCCTCAACTAAAGAAGTCATTCAACAATGGGCCACCCCCGTTTGATTAGTCAATTTGGGGACAAACTGACTTAGCGGAAGCAATGGTGTGCCCATATGTAATTCACACTAAGTTTGTCCAACTTTGACCTTAACATTAGCCAACCTCACCATGAGTTTGTGTCCTATGTGTAAATTCCAATTCATGTTGAGCCGATGGGGGGCACTCCTACCCCTTCCATACCCACTCAGTTCCAACAATCTGAGTTGGGGCAGACGCTCTGTTGGAACACCTTATTACTAATTTGGGTCAGGATCACTATGTCTCTAGGAAACCTGTTTTTGACCTCCTGTATAGATCTAAAGGTCAATTAGAATTGAGTTTAAGGGATAGTACTTAGTTTTGGAATCTGCCCTCAAGACCAAGGAGTTTTCAGTTTGAAGACTAAGTCGTATCGTCGAGCTCAGCACGACGAATCGTCGAACTCCAATCGACGATCGTCTAGCTCATCTTTGACAGATCGTCGAACTCCATTCGACGATCGCTGAGCTCAACTTCAACAAATCGTCGAACTCCATTCGACGATCTGCGAGCTCAGTTCGACGATCTTGACTCAGTATTGGATCTCTATCTCTGAGCTCAGTTCGACGATTTTCTGACGACTTCAAGGTTTTCCAAGATTCAAATTCAGAACAGTTAAGGAGTTATACATCAATTAATTCAGAAGATTTTCTAGCCGTTTTCATTTATTTCTGGACCAAGTCTTAAGGGATTTTCAAGGAATGTTTCTTTGGACTTTCCTCCAGAAGACATTTACAATTAAGGATGCAATTAATGACAGGCCAACATCTATTCTTGACAGAGGATGATTTTTTATTCAGGACCAGAGAATAAAACACAAGATTTTTTGAATCTCTCTATCACTTAGAACACAGACAAGAAGAACAAGAACAAAATATTCTCTGTCTCAAAGAATTCTCTCAAGAACACACATCCAAGGAGATCTAACCTTCTGAAATCCTTTGATCTCTTGTGATTCAAGTGTTCAAGGCCAACATCTTTCAAGACTCCAGACACCTAACATTTCAGCTGTTGCTGAAATCAACATTTGCTGGAGATCAACTTCTGAAGGCCTATCACCCTACAACAAAGCTTCATTTCCTGAATATCATATGGACTCAGGGGGAGCTTTGACAACATCAAATCCACATAGTCTTCTCAGCTGCTCTGAGAAAGAGAAGACTTCCATCATTCTCTCATCCCCATCTCTGTAAAGGGTTTTTCAAACTCCCTTCAAAAGTTTGAGCTTGGTTTTTGAGCATCTTGTCAAAAGCTCATTGGTGGCAAGACACATGATCAAAAAATCTGATTTGTTTTTTGAGCACCTTATCAAAAGCTCATTGGTGCCCAGGACACCTGATCAACTCATCCTGCAGTGGATTCCTACCTAGGGTGGTAGAAGAGTGGATGTACCCAAGTTTAGGGGAACCACTATAGCCCCTTGTGTCTTCTGGCTTGCTTATCTTTATCTTTTGTTTCTAGCTGTGATTGTTTTGTGATTAGTTTAGATCTGTGATTAATTTCTGTTGTAGGTTATTTTGTGATTAGAATTAATAGTTGTTTCCCTGTTCACTCAGATTACAACAATTGTTGTAAAAAGTTTTCAAGCACCATATACTCTATTCACCCCCTCTAGAGTATATCAGATCTAGCTGCAATTTCAATTGGTATCAGAGCCAGGTTGGTTAAACATACCACACCTTGGTGGATGCACAGACTAACACCTGAACCCAAAGATTCCTAGTTAGATCTGTTTTCTTCTGAGTTTATTATTAGATTTTGTTTTCACAAATCATGGCCCAAAACAAAGATTATGCTAGCACCAGACCTCCAGTCTGCAATCTATCCAAGTTTGCACTTTGGAAAGCAATGATCAGATTATACATGAATTCTATTGACGAGGATATTTTTAATTCTGTTTTGACAGTTTGTCCAAGACCTCCAGAGAACTCAAGTACAAATACTGTTCCACCTCCATCAGGAACAGATGCTGAAATCAAGAAATGGAAGGTAGCTGATGCCAAGGCTATGAACATCTTAGCCCAGACCATGTCTGATGACATCTTTCAAAAGATGGCTGAATGCAATTCAGCAAAAGAAATCTGGGATAAACTCTCTGAAATAGTCTCAGGCTCAGCTGATGAGAGAAAGGACAGAAGATCCCACCTCATATCTCAATATGAGAATTTCAAGAAGGGAGAAACTGAATCAGTTGGAGATATGTACAATAGACTTAGTCTGATAGTCAGTGAACTCAGGACTTTGGATAAGGAGATATCACTGACTGAACTTAATGACAAAATTCTAATGTGCTTCCCTAGCACTTGGGATTCAAGAATCTGGCCAATCAAGGATGCCAGAAGTTTGAATGAGATCACCACAGAAGCTCTATTGGGTAAGCTCAAATCTTATGAGCTACTCATCAAGAATAGAGAAGAAGAACAGAAGGCTGCCTCACCAGCCACAAGAAAAGAGAAGACAATAGCCTTCAAGGTAACTGAAGATCAGCCTGAAGACAAAGTCACAAGCAATGATGAACTGCTCAGTCTGTTGGCCAAAAGATTCTACAAGATGGCCAGAATGGACTTCCGAAAGAGATCATACAAGGAGCATGATAAGCCAAGGTATGATAAGTCTAATAATAAGGAAATTGTTTGCTTTGGTTGCAGGAAACCAGGGCACATTGTACCTGACTGTCCAGAGAACAAAAACAAGGACAGAAGGGACAAGAAAGAAAGAAGAAGAGAAAAGGACTTCAAGAAAAGTAACAATGGCAAACCCTCCACAAGCAAGAATAAACACACAAGGAAGGGATTTGTTGCTGAATCCTGGAGTGAAACTGAAGAGGAGTCAGAAGCCTTATCCAGCTCCAGTGATGATGAAGATGATGTAGAAGAGAAGGAGTTCTGCATGATGGCAATCAATGCCTCACAAAATAATTCAGATGAAGAAGAGTCAAAGTCAGACTTAGAGACTCAACTTGAAGAAGACCAGGTAATCAGTTCTTTTGATTTCAATTCAGAGGACTTTAAATCTGAGTTTATAGCATTATGTTTAGACCTGCTAAAATCTGAGAAAGAAATTATCTCTCTCAGAAATCATTTATCTGAACATAATACCTTAGAGTCAAAAAACCTCAAACTCTCTAAGGAGTTGGAGTGCTGTAGGGAGCAGATAGCTTCACTGAAAAGTGAGCTATCTGTGGCCAAAAAGCTTGAAGAATCCCTTAATGGGAGAAGTATCAAGCTGATGGACATCACAAGTACAGTGAACTCCAAATTTAATAGTACACTGGGCTTGGGTGCTTCATCCAGCCAACCTATAGTTCTAACAACCCCAATCAAGTTCATTTCTGACAAAGGGAAGGGAGTTGTAGAGGTAGCTATGAAAAATTCTGATCTGCCCAAGAAAACTAAGTTCCAGCAGAAATCGTCGAACGGAGCTCGACGATCGACGAACGCAGATCGACGATCTCAGGCAAAATCGTCGAACTCAGGTCGACGATCTCAAATTCCTGAACTCTGCCATAGTCGACCGTCGAACGGAGCTCGGCGATCTGACCGAAGATCGTCGAACGCAGCTCCACGATCGTCGAACAGAGATCAGAGCTCTTGAAATCCCTTCAAGGGCAAATCAAAATCCAATCCTAGGGGTCCTTCATCCCAAATCTTTAACCCTTATACTGAATGGATTATTCCTCCAAGGAGATATCATCCTGAAGGTTATAAGAGTCAACCTGGGATGTCTTTTATTTCTGAATTTAAAGGTTATCAACCTAGGCCCAAGGTAAACTGGGTCAAAAACAAATGAATTATCTTATGTGCAGGTGAAGACCTATCCAACATCAAACCAGCAATGGTACTTGGATAGTGGGTGCTCTAAGCACATGACAGGAAACAAGGACAACCTCACATCCTTTAAAGCCAAGCTTGGACCCAAAGTTATCTTTGGTGATTCAAACTTTGGACAAACTAAAGGATATGGTGCAGTCCAGATTGGATCAGTAACATTCAAGAAGGTAGCTTATGTGGAAGGACTGAAGCACAACTTAATAAGAATCAGTCAGCTGTGTGATGAAGGCTACCAGGTGACCTTCAGCAAAGCTTTATGCAAGATCAAGTCAGAGGACAACACAACTGTGTTGACAAGTAAAAGGAAAGGTAACATCTATCTGGTAGATTTTCTTTCAACAGATGTAGATATTTGCCTGTTCAATTCTGTTTGTAGACCAAATATTTTATGGAATAACAGACTAGGACACTTAAACCTTAGAACTATTGCTAGGCTATTCAAGGACAACCTTGTTAGAGGACTGCCTTCTGGCCCCTACAAGAAGGAAGGACTCTGCAGGGCTTGTCAATTAGGCAAGCAAACTAAAAATAGTTTTAAGTCACTTAATAAGAGTGATTCACCTAGGATATTGTATCTGTTACACATGGATCTTTTTGGACCCATCATAGTACAAAGTCTAGGAGGGAAATCTTACACTTTAGTAGTTGTAGATGACTTCTCTAGATTCACATGGGTGTTCTTTCTGAGGAAGAAGTCTGATAACTTTAAGTGTTTGACAGAGTTTCTCAAATGCATACAGATTGAGTTCAATACTCACATTGCCCTGATCAGAAGTGATCATGAGACAGAGTTTGATTCTCTTCTTATGCAAGAGTTCTGCCAGAGTGAAGGGATCAGGCATACTTTCTCAGCTCCTAGAACTCCTCAACAAAATGGGGTAGCTGAAAGGAAAAATAGAACCCTTATTGAATCTGCCACTACATTGTTGTCAGATGCTCACCTTCCTCTATCCTTTTGGGCAGAGGCAGTGAACACCTCCAACTATGTGCTGAATAGAAGTTTGATACATAAACTAAAGGGTAAGACTCCCTATGAATTACTCAAAGGGAGGAAACCTAAAGTTGATTATTTTAGAGTTTTTGGTTGTATTTGCTATATACATAATAATGACAAGAAATATTTAGCAAAATTTCAAGCTAAAGCTGATGAAGGAGTGTTTCTGGGATACTCCATGATCAGCAAAGCTTATAGGGTTTATAATAAATCATCTCTAAAAATTGAGGAATCTGTTCATATATCATTTGATGAATCTAACATGTCCTTCAAGGAGAAGATCTCTTCTACCATAGAACCTTTGCAGGAACATTCTCTTGTTGAAGACTTGAACAAGTTACAGGTTACTCAAAAAGAGGAATGCAGCGAAGATGAAGAAAGTATTCAACATATTGAAGAACAACTTGAAGAGCCAGTTGTTGTACCACAAGAGGAAACAACAACACAAGTTGGTGAACAATCAACACCCCCTGTTGATTTAGTAACAACAAGAGATCATCCAATTTCCCAAATAATTGGAGACATCTCAGCTGGTTTGCAAACCAGAAATCAGGTCAACCAAAACCTGTTGCACACCTGCTTCCTATCTCAAATTGAACCTCAGTCCATTCAAGATGCAGAGCAAGATCCACACTGGATCATTGCAATGCAAGAAGAGTTGCATCAATTTGAAAGGAACAAAGTGTGGGAACTAGTGCCAAAGCCTAAGTATCATTCCATTGTTGGAACAACGTGGGTGTTCAGAAACAAACTGGATGATCAAGGATTAATTGTAAGGAATAAGGCAAGGCTAGTTGCTCAAGGATATTCTCAAGAAAAAGGAATAGACTATGACCAGAATTTTGCACCAGTTGCAAGATTGGAAGCCATCAGAATCTTCCTAGCTTATACAACACATAAAGGATTCAAGGTATATCAGATGGATGTCAAAAGTGTATTTCTAAAGGGAGACATCAAAGAAGAAGTATATGTCAGACAACCTCCAGGTTTTATCTCTCCAACTTATCCTGATTATGTTTTTAGGTTGAACAAAGCATTATATGGTCTCAAGCAAGCTCCTAGAGTATGGTATGAGACCCTAGCATGCTTCCTTTTGGAAAATGGATTTATAAGGGGTAGAGTAAACCAAACTCTTTTTATTAGAACCCATAAGTCCCATACCCTACTAGTACAGATTTATGTAGATGATATTATTTTTGGTTCTACTGACTCAAAATTATGCAGAAGGTTTTCCAACCTAATGCATTCTAAATTTGAAATGAGTAGCATGGGTGAGCTATCCTTCTTCATAGGATTGCAAGTCAAACAACATGTTGAAGGCATCTTTATTTCTCAAACCAAGTATGCAAATGAATTGGTTAAGAAATTTGTCATGTCTGAAGCATCTTGTATGAAAACACCTATGCCTACTAATGCTATATTGGATGCTGATGAACATGGGAAACCTGTTGATCAGACAACATATAGAGCAATGATTGGATCTTTACTGTACCTTACAGCTAGTAGACCAGATATAATGTTTGCTACATGTATATGTGCTAGGTTCCAAGTAAGCCCTAGAGAGTCACACCTAACACTAGTAAAGAGGATTCTCATGTATGTTAAAAGTTGTCCAAATCTAGGTCTCTGGTATCCAAAAGATTCAGCATTTGATTTAACTGGATTTTCTGATGCTGATTATGCTGGATGCAGAATTGACAGAAAAAGCACCAGTGGAACTTGTCAGTTCCTTGGTGACAGACTTGTCTCTTAGTTTTGTAAGAAACAAACTTCTGTGTCAACTTCAACTGCTGAAGCTAAATATATGGCTGCAGGCAGTTGTTGTTCACAAATCTTGTGGATTTAAAACCAACTCTTACACTATGGCTACAACTTAGAGAAGTCTAAAATCTTTTGTGATAACACCAGTGCTATTTCTATAGCTCAAAATCCAGTCCTCCATAGTAGGACAAAACACATATAGATTAGGCATCACTTCTTAAGGGATAATGTTGAGAAGAATAAAATTGAACTTCAATATATCCCAACTGATTTACAAAGGGGAGATATTTTCACCAAGCCCTTGGATGAAAAGAAACACACCTTCTTCCTAAATTAGTTAGGAATGTTAGATGAAGGAAGTCTAAAATAATATCCAAGATTTTAAAAAGTTTAAAAATTGACCAAGACTAGGCAAACATCTTGATTTTTCTTAGTGTCTAGAGTTTTTCTGGTCTCTGAACTGCGCTCGACGATTTTCCCCCAGATCGTCGAACAGAGATCGACGATTTCCGAAATCGTCGACCTGAGTTCAGCGTTTCTCAGATACTATGAACTATCTCTTCCGGTCAGCGATCGTCGAATGGCGCTCGACGATTTTGTTCTCTGAATGATCATCGAATAGAGCTCGACGCTCACCAATGTCGTCGAACGGAGATCGGCGATATTGAAGACTCTTCAGATTCCTTTAGAAGCCCCAATCGTCGAACTGAGTTCAACGATCTTTCCATTTCTGCGTCGAACCCTAATATAAAATTCATTTTTCGCCGTCGTTCTCCTTTTGCGCTTTCGATTTCTCTGCAAAAACTTTCTTTCCCTCCAAACATTTCTACACTTGGTCATTTTGTTTGTTGATTCTTTGCAGGTAACCATGGTCGTTTCTGTTGCTGTTCTTGCTGCAATGAAATTTGATGCTGGCTTTGACATTGACATGGAGTCCTTCAGCACAACAGATCAAGTTTTCCAGGACATTTTGGAGTTATTTAAGGAGCAGAAACTTGCTACAATCATGACCACCAGGATTAAACTTGCTGCTGATGAGATTAAAGAATGGGTTTACACTGCCCACAACCAGGATTAAAACACCATAGTTGGATCAATCTCTAGCACCGAGGTACCCTTGACCCCAACTATTCTGACAGAAGTGTTTGAGTTAAGCTCTGGAAGGGATTCTGCTGATTTATCTGGAGAGGAATATGCTGATTTGCTTGCAAGAATGGGTCATTCTGAGGCTAACCTTAGCAAGCTGCTGAAGAAAAACCTGTCTGTGGAATATAGATTCTTGGCTGATGTAGTTGGGAAGGTTTTGTTGGCTAAGCACTCAGCACATGATACCATTTCTAGGTATCAACTATGCTTAATGGGAGCTATAGTGGACAAGAAGAATTTGGACTGGGGAGAGGTCTTCTTTGACCTAATTAAAAAGAAAATTAATAAGAGTTTTGTGAATTTTGGGAGGATTTTAGGCCTTTTTCTGCAGAACAGATGCCCTACTTTGCTAGTATCTTCTGGGATCCACATTAATGCATCTAAGAGATTGTCCTGTGCCCTATTTGGCAAATGGGATAGACAGATCATCAAGCCCAGCAGGCCTTCTGCAAGCACACCTTCAGGCACCAGGACTGTCATAGTCACTTCCCCCCAAGTCTCTGCCCCTGCAGATGACTTGCCTGCTGCTGCCTCTCCTCCTTTTCCAATTCCATCTTCTCCAATTCCATCTTCTCAAATTCCATCCACCATTTAACCTCCATCCACTATCATCATCTCCAGCCCATCTCCAACATCAATACCATCTCCAATTCCAACTGTCACAGAAGAACCATTCCATCCATTATATTCCTACCCTCCACCAGATATTGAAACATCCACAATTCCATCCTTCAATCTTATTGATGATTCCTTCATGGATGACTCACCCTCCTCACCTCCTGAGCTACCCTCCTCATCAACATCTTACCAAGACCTTCTGCAAGAGATCATTGATCAACCCACCTTCACACCATCTATCTCAATCCCATTGTTTCCATAACCTCTTTACCCACACCTCAACCATCTCTTCCCCAATACACCAGCTCTCCACTATTATCACCAATAGCTCCACCTCCATCCTCTACCTCTACTCCAGTCACTGCTGAGCAAGTAGATCTTACAGCCCTAGCTGACAGGATATATGAATTGCTAGCCCCCAGGCTATCTCTTCTAATGGAGACCTCCTTAGCTCCATTACTCCAGTCAGTGGCAGCTCTTTCTGCCAGGCTCTCCTCCTTATTCCCTCAGGCAACCCCTTCATCAGTGTGCCTTGATCCAGCCTTATCTGAATCTAGGCAGGGGGAGATGCCCTATGAAGTGAGCTTGCCTGCTGTTTCTTCAGTTAGTTGTTGTTACTGCTGCTGCTGCTATTCTCAAGCTCCAGTTCCACCTCCAGTTGTCTTCCCAGTGGACATCAGGTCCTTACTTTCAGCATTTGATTCAGCCTACTTCAGTTGTCTTCCAGAGAGAGTTGTTGTCCCGCCCCCAGAGGATCTCTCCAAAGCCCTTGTGCCGTTCTCATGTTGTGACCCCAGCATCATAACTTCTTTTGTCAATTCAGTATATGCTGCTGCTACTCCTACTGAAAGCATGGTTGCTGGTTCTGATGCTGCTGCCCCTCCTGCTGCTGATATTGTTGATATTTTTGTTGTTGCTACACATGTTGCTATTTCTGAGGATATGCAGATGATAGAGGCACATGATTTTGAGCCTTCTATGCTTGCTGATGATATTCCTGATGTTGCTGATTTTGTTGTTTCTGAAAGTGAAACTGTTGCTGCCCCTTCTGCTGATATTACTGCTGTCATACCTTCTAAGAGTGCTGCTCCAGAACCTTCTGTGTCTGTTGCTACTGCTTCTGCTTCAACTTCAATTGCTACAAGTGCTGTATCTGCTGCTCCAACCTCCACTGTTTCATCTGCTTCAACCCAGCTCAAGAAAGAATTAATGAAAAAGATCGATGCCCTATATGCTGAGCAAAGTTCTGAAAGTGATGAGTTTAAGACTGATTCTGATGACTCCTCTGCCACTATTGTCAGAAAGAGAAAGGAAAGAAGCAAAGCCATAAAGAGAGTACCTCGAGCCAAAGTCAAGGACAACAATGACATTCCATATTACATTCTTCATGATTGCCCCATAACTGAGCATTGGATGCATTATTCAAAGAATCAACTCAAAGCCATGAAGAAAAAGAGGAAGTATGAAAAAGGATCTTCCCAATTTCACCATTCTCATCCTCCTCCACCACCTCCTCCTGATGCAGGTGCATGTGGAGGCTCAGCTACTCAACCTCATGCTAAAAGCCAAACCCCCTATCAGCCACATGCAAGATCTTATCATAGGGGAAGCCAGTCTAGAGGTTCTCAATCCAGAAGAGGAAACTATAGAGGAAATCAAAGAGAAGTGCAGGTTTATTCAAAAGGTTATTCAAGGCAACATCCTTACTCCAGGGAAGGACAAACCTCATCAGACACAACCTCAGGTCCTTTTCCCTATAAACTGAAGGAAGTAGTTTCATCCAGGCCTCCTCAAGATAATCCATCAAATAGATATGAGCCACCAGTGCCCTTTGAAGATCCTGAAAACAATCCAACTGCTTGGACTGCCAGAATGAAAGAGCTTGCTGCACTGGACCAGATTAAGAAAGCTAAAGAGCAAGGAAGAGACTCCTCCAACATCACTACACTGTCTGAACAGAGAAAGAAAGAATTGTAAAGATATGGCTCAGGCAAATTCTTTGACTTTGATAGATACATGTAGCTGCATCCTGAAGCTGTAGTTCCAAGGCCCAAACAGCAAACCTCTTTAGGTGCAGCAGATGACACAAGATCAAAGAAGGAAGCTCTCAACCCTAATAGAGAAATCAAACTCATAAAGAGCAAGGAGAAGAAATGATTATGTAAGGTGACAATAACTCTGATTTCTGTTTATTGTCTGGGATGATATATATCTATGGTTCTGCAATGTCCAGCTTATTGCTTTTATGTATTATTGCTTTGTATGTTGTTATTTAATTTTTCCAAATTCTATAAATAGTAATCCTAACCCAAATAGGGGGAGATTGTTGGAACACCCTATTACTAATTTGGGTCAGGATCACTATGTCTCTAGGAAACCTATTTTTGACCTCCTGTATAGATCTAAAGGTCAATTAGAATTAAGTCTAAGGGATAATACTTAGGTTTGGAAGCTGCCCTCAAGACCAAGGAGTTTTCAGTTTGAAGACTAAGTCATATCATCGAGCTCAGCACGACGAATCGCCGAACTCCAATCGACGATCGTCTAGCTCATCTTTGACAGATCGTCGAACTCCATTCGACGATCGCTGAGCTCAACTTCAACAAATCATCGAACTCCATTCGACGATCTACGAGCTCAGTTTGACGATCTTGACTCAGTATTGGATCTTTATCTCTGAGCTCAGTTCGACGATTTTCTAACGACTTCAAGTTTTTTCAAGATTCAAATTCAGAACAGTTAAGGAGTTATTCAGCAATTAATTCAGAAGATTTTCTAGCCGTTTTAATTTATTTCTGGACCAAGTCTCAAGGGATTTTCAAGGAATGTTTCTTTAGACTTTCCTCCAGAAGACATTTGCAATTAAGGATGCAATTAATGACAGGCCAACGGCTATTCTTGACAGAGGATGATTTTCTATTCAGGACCAGAGAATAATACACAAGATTTTTTGAATCTCTCTATCACTTAGAACACAGACAAGAAGAACAAGAACAAAATATTCTCTGTCTCAAAGAATTCTCTCAAGAACACACATCCAAGGAGATCTAACCTTCTGAAATCCTCTGATCTCTTGTGATTCAAGTGTTCAAGGCCAACATCTTTCAAGACTCCAGACACCTAACATTTCAGCTGTTGCTGAAATCATCATTTGCTGGAGATCAACTTCTGAAGGCCTATCACCCTACAGCAAAGCTTCATTTCCTGAACATCACATGGACTCAGGGGGAGCTTTGACAACATCAAATCCACATAGTCTTCTCAGCTGCTCTGAGAAAGAGAAGACTTCCATCATTCTCTCATCCTCATCTCTGTAAAGGGTTTTTCAAACTCTCTTCAAAAGTTTGGGCTTGGTTTTTGAGCACCTTGTCAAAAGCTCATTGGTGGCAAGACACCTGATCAAAAAAATCTGATTTGGTTTTTGAGCACCTTATCAAAAGCTTATTGGTGCCCACGATACCTGATCAACTCATCCTACAGTGGATTCCTACCTAGGGTGGTAGAAGAGTGGATGTACCCAAGTTTAGGGGAACCACTATAGCCCCTTGTGTCTTCTGGCTTGCTTATCTTTATCTTTTGTTTCTGGCTGTGATTATTTTGTGATTAGTTTAGATCTGTGATTAATTTCTATTGTAGGTTATTTTGTGATTAGAATTAATAGTTGCTTCCCTGTTCACTCAGATTACAACAATTGTTGTAAAAAGTTTTCAAGCGCCATATACTCTATTCACCCCCCTCTAGAGTATATCAGATCTAGCTGCACTTTCACGCTCACTGCCATCCTCGATGCTTTTTGGGCGCAGCAGCCTCCAGTGCAACAACAGGCTCCGAGTTCTAACTGGCTGAGCACGTTTCGGGCTCTCTCCCCTCCCGCCTACCTCGGGACGGAGTCGGCTGTGTGCATGGAGGAATGGCTTGACACGGTCCAAGAGCTATTGGCGGGGAACCGTTGCCCGACCAACATGGTTGTATCGTTGGCGGTGTCCGTCTTGGATCTACATGCTAAGAGGTGGTGGAAGTCCCTCATGGGATTTACCTTACAAGGACGGGTCTACACAGAGATAAGTTGGAGTGAATTCTCAGGTGTTTTCTTGTAGCACTTTATCCCTACATCGGCCCGAGATGAGCTTGAGCAGAGGTTTATTCTACTAAAGCAGGGATCAAAGTCGGTTACGGAATACCAGTGAGAATTCTATCATCTCGCAAGGTTTGCGAATTCTTACGAGTTGGATGACAGAGGTTATGCCAAGCGCTTCTACAAATGCCTGCGAGATCCCCTAAGGCAGTCCCTTTTGTTTATAACGGATGGTAGCTTGGCAGAGATCATTGATATGGCGAAAAGATAGGAGGCGGACCAGTTGGGATGTAGTAAGCGGCCTGCGGAGGACGTGATGGAAGCCAGCCCAAGTAATAGAAGGAGGCGGGAGTTCAGAGGAGGAAGAGGATATCAAAGAGGTGGAGGGTGTGTCCACCGAAACTATATGGTGGAGCATCCGGTTCCGCAGCCGCTTGTGTTGCCTCCACCACCACAGCCTCAGCAATTTCAACAACCTGAAGGGCGTCGTGGGCTGGTGTGCTTCGAATGCAACCAGCCGGGCCACATCCGACATTTCTGCTCGCAGCTATTTGGGAACATCCCTCCTGCTCTTCCACCGGCAGCTCCTCGAGGGCGGGGTCACATACGTGGTCGGGGATGAGGACCACGAGGAGGTAACCCCGGCCCTGCTAGGGATCTGGTGTACGCGCTTGACATGGCGCAGGAACGGAATCCCCAAGATGTGATTGCAGGTATGATTTAATTAATTAACGTATCTTCATGTTCTAACTTGAATTGATTAAGACTTACTAGACACCTAGTAATAAGTTTTGGTTATTGGTACTTAGGCACCGTGATAATTGGCGGGAAGACGGCCTACGCACTGTTTGATACCGGTGCCTCACACTCCTTTATGTCCGAGTACTTCATCAAAGACGTGGAGGGTGTACAGTACTTTACTGGCATAGCCCGACGAGTACGCCTTCGGGACTGCTCGGAGATGATCGCAACCTCCAAGTGCGAGTTGGAGTTATTTATTGATGGGAAGGCCTTTGATACGCTGGCCACAGTCCTGAGAATGCCAGAGTTCGACATCATTTTGGGCATGACATGGCTGGACTGGCAATTCGCGAGGATCGACTGCGTAGAGAAGCGAATCTATTTGAGACATGGAGACTCCGACGTCATCTTCCAAGGTATTGGATTCACGCCACGTATGATATTATCGTCTGTTCAGGCTGTAAAAGACCATATGAAGGGTGACGAAGTCTTCATGATCTGTTTCAAGTTGAAGGAGTTGGCGTTGGACATGAAAGATGTACGGGTAGTGCGGGACTTTCCCGAGATATTTCCTGAGAAACTCCCAGGATTTCCCCCGCATAGCGAGGTTGACTTCCAGATTAATCTAGTACCGGGTGCCAAGCCTGTATCCAAGGCACCTTACCATATGGCCCCGAAGGAACTCACGGAGTTTAGAGTTCAATTGCAAGAAATGGCGGAGTCAGGGTTCGTTCGCCGCAGTTCATCACCCTGGGGAGCCCCTATACTATTCGTGAAGAAGAAGGATGGAACCCTGCGGTTGTGCATAGATTATCGGGAACTCAATCGGTTGACGGTGCGGAACACTTATCCACTATCTCGGATCGACAAGTTGTTCGATCAACTAGTGGGAGCAAATTGGTTTTCCAAACTGGATTTGCGCTCTGGATACTATCAATTGAGGATTCGAGAAGGGGACATCCAGAAAATGGCCTTCAGTTCAAGATATAGTTTGTATGAGTTCACGGTAATGCCATTTCGGCTCACAAATGCCCCTTCGGCCTTCATGAGCCAGATGAACAAGGTGTTTGCACCATATTTGGACATCTTCATCATTGTTTTTATCGACGACATCTTGGTCTACTCAAAGACGGAGGAGGATCATGTCGAGCATCTAACCTTGGCATTGAAGAAATTGAAGGAGCACTCCTTATACGCCAAGTTTAGCAAGTGTGAATTCTGGCTTAAGGAGGTTGCTTTCTTGGGGCATGTGATCAGCGAAGCAGGATTAGCAGTGGATCCAGCAAAGGTGCGAGCTGTAAAGGAGTGGTCGCCCTTGCATTTAGCGTCCGATGTGAGGAGTTTTCTTGGACTTGCTGGGTACTACCGCAAGTTCGTGAAAGGATTCTCCAAGATTGCTCTTCCTCTTACTTCATTAACGAAGAAAGGTGTGCCATTTGAGTGGACACCCCAATGTGAAGCGGCGTTCCAGGAGCTGAAGGATAGACTTACCTCCGCCCCCATCCTTGCACTTCCATCTGGGAAGGAAGGATTTCGGGTTTACACCGACGTGTCATATCAAGGGATGGGAGTGGTACTAATGCAGCACGGACACGTTATTGTCTATGCTTTAAGACAGTTAAAGAAGCATGAAATTAATTACATGGTCCATGATTTGGAGTTGGGAGCAGTGGTGTTCGCTTTGAAGGTCTGGAGGCATTATCTATATGACGTCCACTGCGAGATCTTTTCCGATCACAAAAACTTGAAGTATGTCCACACTCAGAAGGAGTTGAACCTGAGACAACGACGGTGGTTGGAATTTCTATGCGACTACAAGATCACCATAAACTACCACCCCGAGAAAGCGAACTCGGTAGCTGATACATTGAGTAGAAAAGTGTCAGGCTCTAGCCCAGAGTCTCGGTTGATGAGTATGGAGTTGGCTCGGATGATTGAGGAGATGGATATTACTTTGGTATTCAAGGCTCCTTCGGCGGAGTATGCAGAGTATTTGGCGAGCATGAGCATAGTTTGTGATATCTGGGACCGGATTCAGGTGGAGCAAGGAATAAAGGCGGCCTTGGCCCTAACAATCAAGGTAATTGAAGATGGGACCACCGATGAGTACACACTAAAAGGCGGCCTCGTTTATTTTCGTGGCCGACTCTATATTCCCAAGGGCGGCAAAATCCGGGAGGATATCTTGAGAGAGGCACATTGCTCTCAATATTCTGTACACCCGGGTATTGCCAAGATGTACTCTGGCTTACGGAAGACCAGGTGCTGGCCGAGAATGAAGAAGGATGTTCGTTACTATGTTACACATTGCGAAGCTTGTCAAAGGGTGAAGGCGGAATGCAAGAGTCCCGGTGGTTTGTTGCAGTTGTTGCCCATCCCCGAGTGGAAGTTTGAGGATATCTTCATGGAATTTGTCCATGGGCTACCTCGCTCCTGCTCCAGGAATGATTCAGTGTGGGTTATTATTGATCGACTGACAAAGGTGGCCTGGTTCATTCTAATGAAGAAGGAAGCACACGTGGACATTTTGGTACGCCTCTTTGTGGAGCAGTTCGTACGGTATAATGGCGTGCCCAAGACAATTATTTCGGATCGGGATTGTCGGTTTACTTCCAAGGAGTGGAAGGCGGTACAGGCGTATTTGGGCTCGCGCCTAACCTTTAGTACTGCATTTCACCCTCAGACAGACGGGCAGTCTGAGCGGACCATCAAAACACTGGAGGATTTATTGAGGTTATGTGTGCTGGACAGAGGAGAGCCGTAGGAAAGACTCTTGCCTCTAGTGGAATTCTCTTAAAATAATAGCCATGAGGCGAGCATCGGCAAGGCGCCCCATGAAGCCCTTTACGGAAGAAGGTGCAGTACTCCCTTGTCTTGGGTACAGGATGAAGACCCGAAGGCATTTGGAATTGAATATATTGATGATACTGATGCGGCGGTCAAACTGATACGAGATCGCATGTTGGAGGCTCAAAGTCGGCAGGAGAAGTATAATAACGCAAAGCACCGGATGGTGGAGTTCCAAGTGGGTGATAGGGTGTTCCTGAAAATCTGACCGATGCATGGAGTGGCACGTGTGCGTGGTGTGAAAAATCTCAGCCCAAGGTATGTTGGGCCTTATACCATATTGGAAAGGAATGGCCCATTGGCCTATCGGTTGAAGTTGCCGCCAGAGCTAGAGAACCTCCATGACGTGTTCCATGTGTCGTCGCTTCGGAAGGCGTTATTGCGGCCCGATCAATACATCAGCACAATTGATGGTGTTGTGGCGTCTGATAGATCGATGCGACTGGAGCCGGTGCGGATCGTAGATAGCGAGACAAGAATGTTGCGCCGCAAAAGAGTTCACTTGGTGAAAGTGCTATGATCTAATCATGGGAAGGAGGAATATACATGGGAGCCAATGGATTTGATGCAGCAACGCTACCCGGAGTTGTTTGCTCAAGGTAATTTTATTTAAAAGCATATGTTGATTTTCCTGTTATGCTTTTCTCCCCTATCCCAAGCCTGATTTCGAGGACGAAATCTTTTATTTTGTTTATAGGATTTTTAACATCCCGAATCTCTCTAGGACCCTCATTTGCATGTTCGAGTCAGGAGGACTGACTCGGGTCCAGGGAAGTGCAGGAAATTGCGGTGCACTTGTGGTGGAATGGAAAAATTAGTCCACAGTCCTGTGTTGATACAACAGCTTCTTGTGTCGACACAACAGCTGCCTGTGTCGACACAGTTGCTGCCTGTGTCGACACAGCAGCTGCCTGTGTCGACACAGCTGCTGCTTGTGTCAACACAGGCAGCAGGCTGTGTCGACACAGGCAGCAGGCTGTGTCGACACAGGCAGCAGGCTGTGTCGACACAGCAGCAGGCTGTGTCGACACAGCCTGCTTCCTGTGTCGACACAGCAGCAGGCTGTGTTGACACAACTGCTGCCAGTGTCGACACAGCTGTAGGCTGTGTCGACACAGCACTCTGTGTCGACACAGAAGGACTGTGTCGACACAGCAGGCCTTTGTCGACACAGCCCTATGTCGACACAGTCCATGTGTCGACACTCGAGTAGAAGGACTCGGCCAAAGTGCACGGCCGTGTCATGTGGGCACGGGTATGTACACGGGCGTGTCCCTACCCGTGTCGATTATTGAACTCGACGAAACATATTGAGATTGACAAAGAGTACCCAAGAAGGACACGGGTAGAGACACAGGCATGTCCCTACCCCTGTCAGTGCATTGAATAGACGTTGTAACCGTCTGTAATGTTTCGCCAGTGTCGCTTATTATATATATATGGACCGTGAAACCCTAGCCATTTCACTCTTCATTCCAGCCCTATTGTCAGAGAGAACTTCGGTAGAGAAAGAAATCAGTCATTGCCGTGAAGGAGAAGATGGCTCCGTGAAGGACTACACGATCCATGGCTGGAAATGGTGGTACCGCAGGAATCGAGGTGAGTTTTCTACCCTTTCCTTTAGTGCTAGATCTGTAGATATATAGGCGAGATGTCGACTCGGTGGAGTCTTGACTTGTGAGAAGATGTTTTTCTCTAGGATGAGGCCAATCTAGGGCTTGTGCCCTTGGTTAGTGGTGTCTTCAACCTCTCTGATCTTCTATGTGGAGATGGGGGATGGTTTCGTGAAGAATAAAGGCCTCTTGAGGGTAAATGAGGGTGGAGGAAATTTCGGGAGGAGATTTGAGAGGATCGGCTTGAGGAGGAAGATGAACCGATGCCATTCACTCCGCCTCAAGATGCGTGCTGAATCTGTATTCTGCGCACAACGATCTTCTAGGCCATTTTAATGAAGGATATGTCCAGATTTACGCTTTCGACTAAGCATGAAAGTTGCAGCCCTTGAAAATACCTTTCCAACGAGTGGCTGTACGACTTCAAGCGACGTATTTAGCCACAGGAAAGTCTAAACGAATATGGTGTTCAATAAATCCTGCATACAGAAATTATGTTCTGTACGCAGCGGACCTCAAGGCTGGTTTCTAATAGTATATAGTCAAATCTGGGTTGAGGTCTGAATACGAAAGTTGTAGCCCATGGAAAGACCTTTCCATCGAGGGGTTATACGTCTTCACCAATTTCCTGTAGCTTCGAGAATCTCCGGTTGAATTTGCTGTCCAGATTTACTCTGCACCTAAATTCTGGGTTTATATAATATGAATTTGGATTTGGTGGAATTAATATTGCAAGTTACTTGACTTGGATGAACTCTTTTAGGACTAATCATTTTAGTTGCATGATTGATGAAGTTTATTAATCAGATTTCATATAATCCTATTGTGAAGCAAGCTTACTTAAACGAATTGACTTCTTAGAAATTTGGTAGATTATTATTTATGCGCATCATGTTCATAATATGTAGTTATCTTTTGGAAAGATTGATAGATCTTTATATGCGCATCATGTTTATAATAAGTTGTTATCATTTGGAAAGATTGATAGATCTTTATATGCGCATCATGTCTATAATAAGTTGATATCATTTGGAAAGCCCTGTGGAAGAATAAACTATGCCCATGAGTATGTTTGATTAATGGAATGAGTTTAGTAGTCCAATACTTAGAGTGTAGTCTCCCTACGGGTAGTATTGTGGAAGGATGTAAGTACGGCGATGGCCGTCACTTGTTGGGTTAATGTTGATAGGAGGTATAGACGAATGGTTGGGCTGTGTCCTCGTGCTTACTTCCGAGGCCCCTTCCTTGCTACGGCGATGTGGCATTTGCATGCGGTGTGAGTCGACACGCGGTGTCATAATCTTGGGTTAAGGATAGTGTGGAAGGTCTACGGGCTCGACAGTCATCACATCGATGGGAGTTGACAGTTAGAATTTGGGCTGTTGGGTTGTGTCCTCGGTGTTCACGTCCCGGGGTCCCTTCCATGCCAAGTGAACGGTTGGGCGGTGTCCTCGTGCTTACTTCCGAGGCCCCTTCCGGGTCACACAAGGCCAGTTCGGGCTGTGTTCTTAGTGCAAATCTACCCAAGACCCCGCTGGGCCATAGTACTCATGCGCTCTGCTGTTGTGTTCTTAGCGTTGAGGTGTACGGAGGCCTAGGTAAAGCAGTGTGGAGGCCCGCCTAGAAGTAGAAGTGCCCGTTCTACTGTCACCGCCTGGCTACGACGACTGATGCCTGAGAGGTTAGCTACCTGCTCGAAAAGTGGAAACTAAAGTCTGTGTCGACATTGCAATTGCATGTGTGTGATCATGGGTGAGTCATTGCATAGCATACATAGCATTTCATAACATTGCACAACAAGATCCTCATCGTATAAGTTTGTATGGGCACCTCTACGATGAGTTACTTTATGTAACCCGATCCTTAACTTATAAGCTTGTTGAGCATCCTTATAAGTTAAGTTACTTTCTGGTACTGATACCTTACTTATTAGTTTGCTATAGATCTTAAATAACTGCTAGATTATGATACTGTTACTCTTACACTATTTCCACCTGCTTGTACTTCTTTTATTACTCCATATATATATATTATATATATCTATATATATATATATATAATATATATATATATATATATATATATATATTATAATATATATTATCCTTGTTCCTTCTCCCTGCCTGGTGCCAAGGAGTCGCCGGGGGGAGCGGATGGGAAGCCACTTAGTCGTTTCGACTAACGGTTGTTACGCCTTCCTTTTTAGGAGGTCACTCCGCAGGTAGAGCATCCGCAGACTATGCAACAGGACAGCCATGCCAGGAAGACAGGGCCTGAAGTGACGGTGACGTCGCTACCGTCTGTTACGGATGTGTGTGTTGCGAGATTTTGTTGTAGCCCGTTTGGGCAATTTTATAGCGGTACTCTGATATTGTAGAAGCCTATTTTAGCTTCTATATTTTGATGTACTATTTGGACTTATATGCTTAGTGTGGATTTGACTTCTTTTACATTTGGTTTGGTTGGGTTGGCATGCTCTATTGATATTGTTTGTAGCCGGCGGAATAGGCGTCTTATGGTACAGGTTAGCTTGTGTGTTAATGCTACCGCAAGGCGGCTGTTCCGGGCATAAGACTCCCACTTCATTCCGTGTTTTGGGATCCGGGAGGGGGGAGGGGGTCTTACAAATGGTATCAGTTTGACACGATCCTCAACTAAAGAAGTCATTCTACAATGGGTCACCCCCGTTCGATTAGTCAGTTTGGGGACAAACTGACTTAGCGGAAGCAGTGGTTGTCCAAATATCAGCAGCCGACTCACATCCAATGATGTCATCAAACTGACTTAGCATTTGTTTTTCTCCAGAGCCTCACCTGCTCAGTAGTACCAAACGCAGCAGTCACTTCCTATCTGTCGTCACCACCAACGACCTCCCATAGCTCCTCACCAAGAAGGTAACTCTTCATGCATGACTTCCATTTCTTGAAGTTAGTCGGCGTTAAGAGTTCAATGCCAAGACCTCTTGCATAACTCCCTTCCATTGCAACAACTGTTGGTAAACAACCTTCAGAAGCTCAGAGTACCATCATAGGTCGATCACCACTCAAGCACAGAGTAATAACACTGGTTGACCACCGCTCATATAACTAAACCTCGCTTTGATACCATGTTGAAAGTTCTCAAAGTGGTCAGCAAGATAGCCCAAGCCCCAAATTAATATTCTCGGCACTACCCAGTTCACACTTTGATCAAGCGGAAAACCAAGGAACAAGGTTAACACCAACAGCCAATGGAAGCACAAGAAGATCTTTCATTCATTACACTTCTTTACAAGGCGAGGTATACATAGCGAGACATGAGTTCGCTAGTACACAAGCTATAACAGAAGACACCAAAACACAACCCGGGCGGACAACACTAGAAACCACCGAGACTGCCGAAGTCGCCAAGACCGCCGAACTCTCCCGAGCTGAAGCTGCAACACGCCGAATAGACATGGAGTCCGCCAAAGCCGCGAGGCCGCGTGGACACACCATTATTCGCCTACTGCTAATGAACTGATAAACAGACTGCCTACCCTCCTGCGCCTGGCGGACAGGTTATTGGAACTTGCAAATGTTGAAGCAGAGAACTGACAAGTCGCCGAATGACCTACTAACACCGCAGAGACCTCACACTTCCAAGTACTTGACCGAAATAAAAGCCAAACTCTTGGATCCTTGAAGCTACCCGCGCGACCTGCATACAACACACCGTTAGCTCTACTCAACCCGTGCGGACAGAAAAATGCAGACCGCAGCAATTTGCCCAAGCCCTACTTTCTGTTCACACAGTTACTGTAGACGTGCTGGGGGGGGGGGGGGGGGGCTATTTATAGGCGAGGTGAGCAGTGTGGTCACCATCCTAGTGGATAGAGACACCGCCCCAGCCCGCGCGCTAGCAAAACCTCTGTCTGCTGAGTCCGCAAGGACTTAGCTGGAATCCAAGGAAGAAACCGCCAGGAGCAAGGCACGGGTCACAACAAGGCGGACTTGCCTCACACTATGCGGACAAGGCACAATCCACACAGTCCGCAATATCACCAAATGGACAGCCACCCCTTCAGCAACAATCCGTACACAAACAGAGGCAGTCCGCATAATGCAAGACCCAAGCCTCCATCCGCCACAAGTCCACGACCAAAGGCAGAGTAACAACAGTCCTGGTCAACAACGGACTTGGCGGATACGATGGACACACTGGACTTGTCACAGAATGTGACCATGTCCAGTAAAGCACCAAAGGGCCTAACACGAGTACGGCAGACAAAATCCCATCCGCCAACCATTCAAGCAAAATCGCCAACACTCCTACAGAGTCAAGGCGGAGTCCGCAAGCAATTCTCGCACGGCTACCCAAATGGCCAACTGCCGGACTCCACACACCAGTCCTCCATAGACCTCCACAGTAGTGTACCTGCTGTACAATCATAGCTCGGCAAGGCCACAACCAAACTCCTAAGGCCAATCCGCCACAACGAACACCGCGGACAGGATAGTCCGCAAGCCTCCCGCGGACATGATCCAATCCGCCAGGTAACACTAGCTTGCAATACGACCACTGAGCAAAGTACACCAGTCCGCGAACCTTTATCCGCTCAGGCCGCTCCTTAGCTAAGCCAGCAAGACAGCCAACGCCATATCCGCAGATATCAGTTCGCGAAGTCCGCGGACTTAATTTGCACAAGCTGCTCAGAAAAACAGCCAGCTTCCAGTAGACCTATCACTAGGCCGCATAACAGCAGTCCGCCCAGTCCGCCGACTATGTCCGCTCAGGCCCCACGGCCTGCCCATCAACCACTTCCACTTCACAATTTTCAACACTCCCCCTTGAAGTGAGAAGTGGTGATCAAGCCCAGCAAGCTGCGCAACCGCTCAAAAGTCCCCTTCGACAGTGGATTTGTGAAGATGTCAGCAAGATTGTCTTCACTCCGAACATGCCCGACCAAAAGAGACCCCTCCAACACCTTCTCCCTTATGAAGTGGTGATCGATCTCAATGTGCTTGGTCCTAGCGTGACACACTGAATTGTTTACTAGTTTGAGAGCACTCTTATTATCACCCCGGACTAAAGTTGGCCCGTGCACTTCTTCATGAACATCCTCTATAAGTCTCCTCAACCATATGGCTTCCCGAGCAGCCAAGGACGAAGCCTTATACTCTGCCTCCGTAGTTGAGACGGACACCGAGTCCTTCTTCTTGCTACACCAGGAGATGCTAGCTGATCCGCAAGTGAACACATAACCTGAAGTTGACCTTCGATCATCCGAATCACCGCCATAGTCAGCATCCGTGTACCCAAGCAAGACAAAATCCGAGTCCCTTCTATAGAGAAGTCCCATGTCCGAAGTTGACTTGACATACTTCAGAATGTGCTTCGCCGCCACTAGATGAGACTTCCTTGGTTCAGCCATAAACTGACTTACTCAGCCAACAACGTAAGCAATGTCTGGCCTTGTAATCATCAGGTAGATCAAGCTCCCAACAAGAGCCCTGAACACCAAGAGATCAGGAAGAATCCTGCCCTCATCTCGTCGAAGCTTCAGCCCATGTTCCAGTGGAGTAGAGCAATTCTTTCCTTCGCCCATGCCGAACCGCTTCACAATGCGATCTGCATATCCTCTTTGGCAAATGAGAATACCGCACTTCTTCCTCTCCACTTCAAGACTGAGAAAGTGATGAAGCTCTCCCAAGTCTTTCATCTCGAAGCGTATAGCAACCTCAGCCTTGAGCCTTGCTACTTCCCCCTCTGAATTCCCTGTGATGATTATGTCATCCACATACAGCAGGACCAAGACTTGAAGCTCCTCCTTCTTCTTGACAAACAAGCTAGAATCCGAGTTGGAGGCAAGATACCCGCAGAATTGCAAGTACTATGCTATCTTCCCATACAAAGCTCTAGGAGCTTGCTTCAACCCATAGAGGGCCTTCCTGAGCTTGCAGACATAGTCCGAATGAACTTCAGAAACAAAACCAAGAGGCTGATCCATGAAGATGTCCTTGTCAATCTCTCCGTAAAGAAAAGCATTTTTCACGTCAAGCTGCCACATCCTCCATCCCTTGCTAGCAGCCAAGACGATCACAACTCTAACTGAAGTCATCTTCGCAACCGGACTAAACGTCTCCTTATAGTCTTCTCCATACTGTTGTGAGAATCCTCGAGCAACCAGGCGAGTTTTGAACCAATCAATGCTCCCATTAGCCTTCTTCTTCAACTTATACACCCACTTGCAAGTTACCGGAGTAATGCCATCAACCTTGGGTACAAGGTCCCATGTTTCATTCTTCTTGAGATCATCAATCTCTTCCTTCATGGCATCATCCCACTCCTTAACTCCAGTGACCTCGTTGAAGTTTGCAAGCTCTCGCTCATCCAGAGGACCTGTAAAGAAGCAGGAGAAAAAGCTCACTGCATTCCCATCACAGTATCGAGCCAGTGGCTTGATAACCCTCTTTGATCTCCGAAGGGTCGGCTCCTTGCTTACTGCCTCCATTGCTTCTTCAGGTTCAACTCCTACTTGGGGCAAGCTTTGGGCAGTGCTCCCCCTTCTTCCTGAGCCAGAAGGCTCAGCCTCAGAGTTTTAAGCAACAGGAGCTGCTGGTGAAATAACAAGCTCCTCTTCTAGGCCTTCAGCAGCCACCATCGGTGCTTCATCAACCTTGTTATTAGACAACTCAACTGAGCCTCCACCATACGACGTCAGCTCGTAAAAGACAACGCCTCTTGACACAACAAACTTCTTTATCGCAGGATTCGTGCATTTCCAACCCTTCTTCCGCTCATCGTAGCCAACAAAGACAAGCTTCCTTGCCTTTGCATCTAGCTTAGTCCGTGAAGCATCCGGGACATGCGCATAGCAAGTTGAACCAAACACCCTAAGGTGTCCCACACTCGGTTTCTCCTTCAGCAACAACTCAAAAGGAGTCTTCATGTTGATCGGGCTGAGCGACATCCGGTGGATGATATAATAAGCACAAGACATCCCCTCTGCCCAAAAGGACCTTGGAATGTCTTTTGCATGAAGCCAACATTTTCAAGTCTTCATCAGATGATGTATCTTCCGCTCCGCTACTCCATTTTGTTGTGGAGTGTGAGCACAAGTGATCTCTCATTGGATCTCGTGCTTCCTGCAGAAGTTAGAAAATTCGGAGGAGATAAACTCACCACTGTTGTCTGTTCTAAGCTTCTTGATCCGCAAGCCAAGCCGGTCTTCCACCAACTCCTTGAACTCCATAAACAAACAGAAGGCTTCTGACTTCTCCTTCAGAAAGTAAACCCAAGTATACCTTGAGTAGTCATCAATCAGGACAAGCATGTATCTACTTCCACCAAGGTTGGCAGTGACCGTTGGTCCCATCAAGTCGTCATGAATGCACTCCATTAGTTGCTTGCTCCTTATTTGAGATTTATCAAACGGAAGGAGATATGCCTTACCGTATTGACACCCCGCGCAAACATGCTCGTCACCAAAGGAGGATAACTTAGGCAGACCTCTCACCAAACTTCTACTAGCCATAGCCTTCAGCTTGTCCATTCCCACATGCCCCAGCCTCTCATGCCAGATAGCAGCGCTATCGTTGGCCCTCATTCGATCAACATAAGAATTGGTTGCAAGAACAAAGAAGTTCTTAACCCTCCTTCCAACATGAGCAACATCAGCCTTAACCGCTGATACGTTGTGAAGGAACTTCACGTCTGTTGGTACAAACAGAACGTGATACCCAGTGTCCACTGCATTGGTCACAGAGAAGAGGTTCTTCTTCATGCCCGGTATGTGATACACACTCCTTAATGTGAGTGGCCCCTGATCACTACCCAAATACACAACCCCCTCTTTCTCTACTGCATAAACAGTATTATCAGCAGTGATAATAGCTTCATTACCTGAGTATGCTTGCATGGAGTAGAACTTCGACTTGTCTTCGGTGAGGTGATGACCACACACGGAGTCCACGATCCATTCATCGTTGAAGTCCTTAGCAGACAAGGCATTGGCACAAGTGTCCGTCATGAAAGCTCCGCCCCATTCTGCTTCCTCACTCTTAGAGCAAGCTTCCTCCTTTCCTGCAGCGTGCCCAGGCTGCAGCTTGACCTTGCAGTCCCTCTTGAAGTGCCCTCGCTGATGACACCAGTAGCACTTCAAGTTCTTCTTCCAGTCCTTTGGAGCATTGCTCCTCTACGGCTGATATGAAGTTGAAGGCTCTTTCTTACCAGCGACCTGCTTCTTCTTCCTTTCCCATCTCTTCTTCTTCTTGCCTGAGAAGAGAGATTCATTGCCTTCCTGATTGATATTAACTCCAGCCATCTACCTTGCCAAGCTCTCCTGCGATGCAAGCAGATTCTCAAGCTCCAGCAGAGATGGCTGAGTAGCCCAGCCTTGAACATATGTCACAAAGGCAACATACTCCTTCCGCAAGCCGCGGATTACGTTCCTTTTCATCTTAGCCTCAGAGATAGGCTCATCAGGATCAAGTGCTGACAGCTCAGCACACAAGCTCTTCATCTTCAGAAAGAATTTAGAGATGGACAAGTCTCCTTGAGTTGTGCTGGCCAACTCATTCTCCAGAAACTGAAGTCGAGCCACATTCTTCCTATTGAACAACTCACGTCCAATGATTTGATCAAACAGTTCTGGTGACACAGCCCTCTTGAGAACAAACTCCGCCTTAGCATTTGTTATTCTCTAGAGCCTCACCTGCTTAGCAGTACCAAACGCAGTAGTCACTTCCTGTCTGTCATCACCACCAACGACATCCCATAGCTCCTCACCAAGAAGGTAACTCTTCATGCACGACTTCCACTTCTTGAAGTTAGTCGGCGTTAAGAGTTCAATGCCAAGACCTCTTGCATAACTCCCTTCCATTGCAACAACTGTTAGTTAACAACCTTCAGAAGCTCAGAGCACCAACACAGGTTGATCACCACTCAAGCACAGAGAAACAACACTGGTTGACCACCGCTCAAGCAACTGAACCTCGCTTTGATACCATGTTGAAATTTCTCAAAGTGGTCAGCAAGATAGCCCAAGCCCCAAATTAATATTCTCGGCACTACCCAGTTCACACTTTGATCAAGAGAAAAACAAAGGAACAAGATTAACACCAACAACCAATGGAAGCACAAGAAGATCTTTCATTCATTACACTTCTTTACATGGCGAGGTATACGTAGCGAGACTTGATTTCGCTAGTACACAAGCTATAACAGAAGGCACCAAAACACAAGCCGGGTGGACAGCACTGGAAACCACCGATACCGCTGAAGTCGCCAAGACGGCCGAACCCGCACGAGCTGAAGCTACAACACGCCGAATATACACGGAGTCCGCAGAAGCTGCGAGGCCGTGCAGACACACCGTTATTCACCTACTACTGATGAACTGATGAACAGACCGCCTACCTGCTTACGCCTGGCGGACAGGTTATTGGAACTTGCAAATGTTGAAGCAGAGAACTTACAAGCCGCCGAACGACCTGCTGAGACTGCAGAGACCGCACACTTCCAAATACTTGACCGAAGTCAAAGCCAAACTACTGGCTCCTTGAAACTACCCATGTGACATGTACACAGCACACCGTCAGCTCTACTTAACCCGCGTGGACAGAAAAATGCAGACCGCAGCAATTTGCCCAAGCCCCACTTACTGTTCACACGGTTACTATAGACGTGCCGGGGGGGGGGGGGGGGGTACTATTTATAGGCGAGGTGAGGAGTGTGGTCACCGCCCTAGTGGATAGAGACACCGCCCCAGCCCGCGCGCTAGCAAAACCTCCGTCCGATGAGTCCGCAAGGACTTAGCCGCAATCCAAGGAAGAAACCACCAGGAACAAGGCACAGGTCACAACAAGGCGGACTTGCCTCACACTATGCGGACAAGGCACAATCCGCAAAGTCTGCACAGTCCTCAACATCACCAAATGGACAGCCACCCCTTCAGCAACAGTCCGCACACAAACATAGGTAGTCCGCATAATACAAGACCCAAGCCTCCATCCGGCACAAGTCCACGACCAAAGGCAGAGTAACAACTGTCCGCCCGGTCAACAACGGACTTGGCGGATACGGCGGACACACTGGACTTGTCACAGAATGTGACCAAGTCTAGTAAAGCACCAAAGGGCCTAATGCGAGTACGACGGACAAAACCCCGTCTGCCAACCATTCAAGCAAAATCGCCAACATTCCTACAGAGTCAAGGTGGAGTCCACAAGCAATTCTTGCACGGCTACCCAAATGGCCAATTGCCGGACTCCACATACCAGTCCGCCATAGACCTCCACAGTAGTGCACCTGCTGTACAATCAGAGCTCGGCAAGGCAACAACCAAACTCCTAAGGACAATCTGCCACAGCGAACACCGCGGACACGACAGTCCGAAAGCCTCCCGCGGACATGATCCAATCCGCCAGGTAACACTAGCTTGCAACATGACCACTGAGCAAAGTACAACAGTCCGCGAACCTTTATCTGCTAAGGCCGCTCCTTAGCTAAGCCAGCAAGACAGCCAATTCCATATCCGCAGATATCAGTCCGCCTAGTCCGTGGACTTAATCCGCACAAGCCGCTCAGAAAAATAGCCAGCTTCCACTAGACCTATCACCAGGCCGCATAACAGCAGTCCGCCCAGTTTGCCCAGTCCGCCGACTATGTCTGCTCAGGCCGCCCGGCCTGCCCATCAACCACTTCCACTTCACAATTTTCAACATGGACTGGCACTTCGCGAGGATCGACTGCGTAGAGAAGCGAATCTATTTGAGACATGGGGACTCCGACGTCATCTTCCAAGGTATTGGCTTCGCACCGCGTATGATATTATCTTCTGTTCAGGCTGTAAAAGCCTATATGAAGGGGGACGAAGTCTTCATGATCTGTTTCCAGTTGAAGGAGTTGGCGTTGGACATGAAAGATGTACGGGTAGTGCGGGACTTTCCCTAGGTATTTCCTGAGAAACTCCCAGGATTACCCCCACATAGAGAGGTTGACTTCCAGATTAATCTAGTACCGGGTGCCAAGCCTGTATCTAGGGCGCCTTACTGTATGGCCCCGAAGGAACTCGCGGAGTTTAGAGTTCAATTGCAAGAACTGGTGGAGTCAGGGTTCGTTCACCCCAGTTCATCACCCTGGGGAGCCCCTATACTGTTCGTGAAGAAAAAGGATGGAACCCTGCGGTTGTGCATAGATTATCGGGAACTCAATCGGTTGACGGTGCGGAACACTTATCCACTTCCTCGGATCGACGAGTTGTTCGATCAACTAGTGGGAGCCCATTGGTTTTCCATACTGTATTTGCGCTCTGGATACTATCAGTTTAGGATTCGAGAAGGGGACATCCAAAAAATGGCCTTCAGTTCAAGATATGGGTTGTATGAGTTCACGGTAATGTCGTTTGGGCTCACAAATGCCCCTTCGGCCTTCATGAGCCTGATGAACAAGGTGTTTGAACCGTATTTGGACATCTTCGTCATTATTTTTATCGACAACATCTTGGTCTACTCAAAGACGGAGGAGGAGCATATCAATCATCTAACCTTGGTGTTGAAGAAATTGAAGGAGCACGCCTTGTACGCCAAGTTTAGCAAGTGTGAATTCTGGCTTAAGGAGGTTGCTTTCTTGGGGGATGTGATCAGCGGAGCAGGATTAGCAGTTGATCCAGCAAAGGTGAGAGCTGTGAAGGAGTGGTCGCCCTTGAAGTCGGCGGCCGATGTGAGGAGTTTTCTTGGACTTGCTGGGTACTACCGCAAGTTCGTGAAAGGATTCTCTAGGATTGCTCTTCTTCTTATTTCATTGACGAAGAAAGGTGTGCCATTTGAGTGGACACCCCAATGTGAAGTGGCGTTCCAGGAGCTGAAGGATAGACTTACCTCCGCCCCCATTCTTGCACTTCCGTCTGGGAAGTAAGGATTTCAGGTTTACACTGATGTATCATATCAAGGGATGGGAGCGGTACTAATGCAGCACGGACACGTGATTGCCTATGCTTCAAGATAGTTAAAGAAACATGAAATTAATTACACGGTCCATGATTTGGAGTTGGGAGCAGTGGTGTTCACTTTGAAGGTCTAGAGGCATTATCTATATGGTGTCCACTGCGAGATCTTTTCCGATCACAAAAACTTGAAGTATGTCCACACTCAGAAGGATTTGAACCTGAGACAATGGCGGTGGTTGGAATTTCTATGCGACTATTAGTTCACCATGAACTACCACCCCGGGAAAGCGAACTCGGTAGCCGATGCATTGAGTAGAAAAGGGCCAGGCTCTAGGCTAGAGCCTCGGTTGATGAGTATGGAGTTGGCTTGGATGATTGAGGAGATGGATAATACTTTAGTATTCAAGGCTCCTTCGACGGAGTATGCGGAGTATTTGGCAAGCATGAGCATAGTTTGTGATATCCGGGACCGGATTCGGGTGGAGCAAAGAATGGATGCGGCCTTGGCCCAGACAATCAAGGCAATTGAAGATGGGACCACCGATGAGTACACACTAAAAGGCGGCCTCGTTTATTTTCGTGGTCGGCTCTATATTCCCAATGGCGGCAAAATCTGGGAGGATATCTTGAGAGAGGCACATTGCTCTCAATATTCTGTACATCCGGGTATTGCCAAGATGTACGCCGGCTTACGGAAGACCATGTGTTTGCCGGGAATGAAGAAGGATGTTCGTTACTATGTTACACATTGTGAAGCTTGTCAAAGGGTGAAGGCGGAATGCAAGAGTCCCGGTGGTTTGTTGCAGTCGTTGCCCATCCCCGATTGGAAGTTTGAGGATATCTCCACGGACTTCGTCCATGGGCTACCTCGCTGTCGCTCCAGGAATGATTCAATGTGGGTTATTGTTGATCGAGTGACAAAGGTGGCCGAGTTCATTCCAATGAAGAAGTAAGCAGACGTGGACATTTTGGTACGCCTCTTTGTGGAGCAGTTCGTACAATATCATGATGTGCCCAAGACAATTATTTCGGATCGGGATGGTCAGTTTACTTCCAAGGAGTGGAAGGCGGTACAGGCGTATTTGGGCTTGCGCCTAACCTTTAGTACTGCATTTCACCCTCAGACGGATGGGAAGTCTGAGCGGACCATCAGAACACTGGAGGATTTATTGAGGTTATGTGTGCTGGACAGAGGAGAGCCGTGGGAAAGACTCTTGCCTCTAGTGCAATTCTCCTATAATAATAGCCATCAGGCGAGCATCGGCATGGCGCCCCATGAAGCCCTTTACGGAAGAAGGTGCAAGACTCCCTTTCCTTGGGTGCAGGATGAAGACCCGAAGGTATTGGGAATTGAATATATTGATGATACTGATGCGGCGGTACGACTGATACGAGATCGCATGTTGGACTCTCAAAGTCAGCAGGCGAATTACAATAACGCAAAGCACCGGATGGTGGAGTTCCAAGTGGGTGATAGGGTGTTCCTGAAAATCCGAGGGATGCATGGAGTGGCACGTGTGCGTGGTGTGAAAAAGCTCTGCCCAAGGTATGTTGGGCCTTATACCATATTGGAAAGGATTGGCTCGTTGGCCTATAGGTTAGAGTTGCCTCCAGAGCTAGAGAACCTCCACAATGTGTTCCATGTGTCGTCGCTTCGGAAGGCGTTGTTGCGGCCCGATCAATACATCCCCACAACTGATGGTGTTGTGGCGTCTGATAGATCGGTGCGACTGGAGCCGGTGCGGATCGTAGATAGCGAGATAAGAATATTGCGCCGCAAAAGTGTTACCTTGGTGAAAGTGCTATGGTCTAATCATGGGAAGGAGCAATATACATGGGAGCCAATGGATTTGATGCAGCAACGCTATCTGGAGTTGTTTGCTCAAGGTAATTTTATTTAAAAGCATATGTTGATTTTCCTGTTATGCTTTTCTCCCCTAGCCCAAGCCTGATTTCGGGGACGAAATCTTTTATTTTGTTTATAGGATTTGTAACGTCCTGAATTACTCTAGGCCCCTCGTTTGCATGTTCGAGTCAGGAGGGCTGACTCGGGTCCAGGGAAGTGCGGGAAATTGGGCTGCACTTGTGGTGGAATGGACAAATTAGTCCATAGCCCTGTGTTGACACAGCAGCTGCCTGTGTCGACACAGCAAGAGCTGCCTGTGTCGACACAGCAGCTGCCTGTGTCGACACAGCTGCTGCCTATGTCGACACAGGTACTGCCTGTGTCAACATAGCTGCTGCCTGTGTCGACACAGCTGCTGCCTGTATCGACACAGCAGTAGGCTGTGTCGACACTGCAGCTCTGTGTCGACACAGCAGGCCTGTGTCGACACAGCCCTGTGTCGACACAGTCCATGTGTCGACACTCGAGTAGAAGGGCTCGACCAAAGTGCATGGCCGTGTCATGTGGGCGTGGGTATGGACACGGGCGTGCCCCTACCAGTGTCGAGTATTGAACTCGATGAAACGTGTTGAGATTGACGAAGAGTACCCAAGAAGGACACGGGTAGAGACACAGGCTTGTCCCTGCCCATGTCAGTGCATTGAATAGACGTTGTAACCGTCGGTAACGTTTCTCCAGTGTCTCTTATTATATATACACGGACCGTGAAACCCTAGCCGTTTCACTCTTCATTCCAGCCCTATTGCCAGAGAGAACTTTGGTAGAGAAAGAAATCTGCCATCTCCGTGAAGGAGAAGATGCCGCCGCGAAGTACTACACGATCCATAGCTAGAATTGGTGGTACCGCTGGAACCGAGGTGAGTTTCCTACCCTTTCCCTTGGTGCTAGATCTATAGATATGTAGGCGAGATGTCGACTTGGTGGAGTCTTGACTTGTGAGAAGATGTTTTTCTCTAGGATGAGGCCAATCTAGGGCTTGTGCCCTTGTTTAGTGGTGTCTTCAACCTCTACGATCTTCTATGTGGAGATGGGGGATGACTTAGTGAAAAATAAAGGCCTCTTGAGGGTGAATAAGGGTGGAGGAAATTTCGGGAGGAGATTTGAGAGGATCGGCTTAAGGAGGAAGATGAACCGATGTCGTTCACTCCACCTCAAGATGCGTGCTGAATCTGTATTCCGCACGCAACGATCTTCTAGGTCATTTTCATGAAGGATATGGCCAGATCTGGGCTTTTGACTAAACACGAAAGTTGAATCCCCTGAAAATACCTTTCCAACGAGTGGCTGCACGACTTCAGGCGACATATGTAGCCACGACATAGTCTGAACGAAAATGGTATTCAATAAATCCTGCATGCAGAAATTGTGTTCTGTACGCAGCGGACCTCAAGGCTAGTTTCTAATAGGATACATTCAAATCTGGGTTGAGATCTGAATACGAAAGTTGTAGCCCATGGAAAGACCTTTCCATCGAGTGGTTACACGTCTTCACCGGATTCATGTAGCTTCAGGAATCTCCGGTTGAATTTGCTATCCAGATTTACTCTACACCTAAATTCTGGGTTTATATAATATGGATTTGGATTTGGTGGAATTAATATTACAAGTTACTTGGCTTGGATGAACTCTTTTATGACTAATCATTTTATTTTCATGATTGATGAAGTTTATTAATCAGATTTCATATAATCCAATTGTGAAGCAAGCTTACTTAAATAAATTGACTTGTTAGAAATTTGGTAGATTATTATTTATGCGCATCATGTTCATAATATGTAGTTATCTTTTGGAAAGATTGATAGATCTTTATATGCGCATCATGTTTATAATAAGTTGTTTTCATTTGGAAAGATTGATAGATCTTTATATGCGCATCATGCCTATAATAAGTTGATATCATTTGGAAAGCCCTGTGGAAGAATAAACAATGGCCATGAGTATGTTTGATTAATGGAATGAGTTTATTAGTCCAATACTTAGAGTGTAGTCTCCCTACGGGTAGTATTGTGGAAGGATGTAAGTACGGCGATTGCCGTCACTTGTTGCGTTAATGTTGACAGGATGTATAGATGAATGGTTGGGCTGTGTCCTCGTGCTTACTTCCGAGGCCCCTTCCTTTCTATGACAATGTGGCATTTGCATGCGGTGTGAGTCGACACGCGTTGTCGTAATCCTGGGTTGAGGATAGTGTGGCAGGTCTACGGGCTCGCCAGTCATCACACCGACGGGAGTTGATAGTTAGACTTTGGGTGGTTGGGCTGTGTCCTCGGTGTTCACGTCCCGGGGCCCCTTCCATGCCAAGTGAACAATTGGGCTATGTCCTCGTGCTTACTTCCGAGGCACCTTCCGGGTCACACAAGGCCAGTTTGGGCTGTGTTCTTGGTGCACATCTACCCAAGACCCTGCTGGGCCATAGTACGCATGGTCTTCGCTGTTGTGTTCTTAGCGTTGAGGCATACGGAGGACTAAGTGAAGCAGTGTGGAGGACAGCCTAGTAGTAGAAGTGCATGTTCTACTGTCACCGCCTAGCCACGGTGGCTGATGCCTGAGAGGTTAGCTACCTTCTCAAAAAGTGAGAACTATAGTCTGTGTCGATATAGTAATTGCATGTGTGTGATCATGGGTGAGTCATTGCATAGCATACATAGCATTTCATAACATTGCACAACAAGATCCTCATCGTATAAGTTTATATGGGCACTCCTACACGATGAGTTACTTTATGTAACCTGATCCTTAACTTATAAGCTTGTATGGGTATCCTTATAAGTTAAGTTACTTTCCTGCTACTGATACCTTACTTGTTAGTTTGCTATAGCTCTTAAATAACTGCTAGATTATGATACTGTTACTCTTACACTATTGCCACCTGCTTGTACTTCTTTTATTACTTGCATATATATATTATCCTTTTTACTTCTCCCCGCCCGGTGCCGAGGAGTCGCCGGGGGAGCGAATGTGAAGCCACTTAGTCGTTTCGACTAACGATTGCTACATCTTCCTTTTTAGGAGGTCACACCATAGGTAGAGCAGCCACTGACTATGTAGCAGGACAACCATGCCAGGATGACAGGGTCTGAAGTGACGGTGCCGTCGCTACCGTCGGTTACGGATGTGAGTGTTGCGAGATTTTATTGTAGCCAGTTTGGGTAATTTTAAAGCTATACTCTGATATTGTAGAAGAATGTTTTACCTTCTATATTTTGATGTACTATTAGGACTCATATGCTTAGTGTGGATTTGGCTTCTTTTACATTTGGATTGGTTGGGTTGGCATGCTCTATTGATATTGGTTGTAGCTGGCGAAATAGGTGTCTTGTGGTACAGGTTAGCCTGTGTGCTAATGGTACCGCAAGGCGGCTGTTCTGGGCATAAGACTCCCCCTTTGTTCCGTGTTTTGGGATCTGGGAGGGGGGGGGGGGGGGGTTTACACCCCCTCCGGGTAAAAAACACTTCACCCCCTGGAGGGGTCAACCTGCCATGCCAGCTATGGGAGCCTGGGTAGCGAGACCCCCCCTCCGGGTAAAAAACACTTCACCCCCTGGAGGGGTCAACCTGTCATGCCATCTATGGGAGCCTGCGTGGCGAGACCCCCCTCTGGGTAAAAAACACTTCACCCCACGGAGGGGTCAACTTGCCATGCCAGCTATGGGAGCCTGGGTGGCGAGACCCCCCCCCCCCCCTCCGGGTAAAAAAACACTTCACCCCCCGGAGGGGTCAAACTGCCATGCCAGCTATGGGAGCCTAGGCGGCGAGACCCCCCCCCCCCCCCCCCTCCGAGAGATCAACCTGCCCTGCCAGCTAGATGAGAGCCTGACAGCGGAATCCAACTCGGGGTGAGACCTGTTGGGTATATTGGCAAATGTACCTGATTTGAAGAAGCCTCACCCAACTCAATGATATACATCATAATGTATTTGATGTATGTTGAGTTTACTTGTGCAGGTTAAGTAATCACTGGACTGAAGCAAAAAGTTTCTAAGTCCATGTGTCGACACCCAGAGGGAAAGTGTCGACACTTAAGAAGACTTGTGTCGACACCCAGACAAGCAGTGTCGACACTTGGAGTCATTGTGTCGACACCTGGGATGCAGAGTCGACACCAGACAGAAAGTGTCGACACTCGGAGCTGTGTCGACACTTAGTGAAGGAAAGTGCAGACAGAATGTGTCGACACAAGGAGCTATGTCGACACCCAGTGAAGCTGTGTCTACACCAGAAAGTGTCGACACTTGGAGCTGTGTCGACACTCAGCAAAAGTCTGCAGAGACTAAGTTAAAGTGTCGACACTCAGAACAATGTGACGACACTCAACAGAAGAGTAAGCATTTGAAGTTTGTGTCGACACCCAGCACAATGTGTCGACACACAACCAGAAGAGTCAACACATGAAGTAAGTGTCGATACCCAGCACAATGTGTCGACACTCAGCTAAAGACTCTACACTTGAAGAAAGTGTCGACACAAGGAGCTGTGTCGACACTTAGCAAAGATCAGAAAGATCAACAAAAATATTCTAAGTACAAGTGTCGACACTAAGGGAATGTGTCGACACTCAGCTTAAGTCTCAACAAGAAGAAGGTGTGTCGACACAAGGAGCTGTGTCGACACTCAGCAAGTATCGACATTGAAGACTATGTGTCGACACCAAGAAGTAGTGTCGACACTTGACAGATTCAACACAAGAAGTTGTGTCGACACAAAGGAGATGTGTCGACACTTAGAAGAATTCAGCAAAAGCTAGAAGAACAAGTACTTGTGTCGACACTCAATTTCAGTGTCGACATATGCAGAAGAATCTGTGTCAAGACATACAAGGAGTTGTGTCGACACCTTGTAGACTTGTGTCGACACTTACACAACATGTGTCGACACTTGGTCTATAAGTGTCGACACTTAAAGACAGAAAGTCTCGACACTTTCAGACAGTTAGAGATTTTCAAGAAATGACTGGATGACTTGACAGCTTCCGTTCCAGCCGATCTACAGCAACTGTCAGAGATGTCAGAAGTCAGTTATGGACCGGACCAGCCAGTTACCATGAAGAAGGCCTATAAATAGGCAACTACAGTTTACAGAAAGTGTTGTTCAAGAGTTGTTTAGATAGTTGTTCAAGTGGATCACATTGTTGAAGAACAAGTTATCAAAGTGGTACCACGAGTATCAACACAAGAAGATCTTGCAGTCCAAGTGCAGATCAAAGAAGTTGGAGAGAGAGGGCTCCATCCAAGAAATCAGCCTCTGGAACTAGGCTGAGAAGAAGGATTCAGATTCAATTCTGGATCTTAAGTGGCAGAGGTCAAGGAACAACTGCAGGAGGATTCAGTCTTATTCAGTTCTACTCAAGAAGCTTTGAAGAAAGCTAAGTCAGAGTGAATCCAGCTGAGTTCTTCCAAGAACTCATCAAGAAACTCTCAACTCCCCTCTTTTATTTCTGAGTTGTAGAGTTAATATCTGTAATACATTTTTTAACTTGTAGGATCCTTTGGATCTGAGTGAATTGTAAGCCTATAATTATAAAGGCTGAGGGTAGGGCTTGAGAGCCTGAGTGTAGGAGATTGAGATCTCTGAGTGTAGGCCCTTATTGGCTGAGTGTAGGCCTTGATTGGATGAGTGTAGGCCTTGGTTGGCTGAGTGTAGGCCTTGATTGGCTGAGTGTAGGCTTTGGGATAAAGCTGAGTTGTAAGGCTTTGGGCCTGAGGTGTAGGAACCAATTTGGGTTTTGAGACAGTGGAGGAGTTTGGCCGAATCTAGTACACTGCTAGATAGGCGAAGGGGGAAAGTGGATGTACCTATATCTTGGGGAACCACTATAAACCACTGTGTTGTGCTGTGATTGTGCTGTGTATGCTGTGAATGCTTTGTGATTGCTGTGCAAAAGTTATAAATCTGTGATAATAAACTGTTTGCTGCCAGTAAAGTTAGAAAAGGATTAGGTCACCTATTCACCATCCCCTCTAGGTGTTTAGGTACCATATCTTTCAAGTGGTATCAGAGGCAGGTTCCTCAAAAAGGACTCACAGTCTGAGGAGATCCTGTTTGGTAGATTCAGTGTAAGGCAAAACACAGATTCAAGAAATTCAAGAAAATCAAGAAACATGGGTTCCTCTGAGAATCACAAGGAATTGGGTTCCATGAAATTACCAATATGCAGAAAGGAAATTTTTGGGATCTGGAAGGAAAGGGTGAGGTTGTTTATGGAGGCCTCAGACCCTAGAATCTACATCACAGTAAAGGAAGGGCCTTATGTGCCCATGAAGATTTCAGTGTTGGATGCAAATCAGAGAACTCCAAAGGATTTCTCTGAGATGACTAAGGATGAGATTGTCCTAGCTACTATGGACAAGAGGGCACAGAATATAATAGTGAGTGCCATTGATGATGCAACTTTTCAGAATCTTATACACTGCAAGACAGCTAAAGAGATGTGGGACACTCTTATAGTGTATATGGAAGGATCTGAAGAAGTTAGGCAAGATAGAAAATCCTTGCTAAATTAGGAGTATGAGAGTTTTAGACAAGGTAAAAGTGATAGCATAACTGAGTGCTACAAAAAGTTCTACAGAATAGTCAATGAACTCATGTCTTATGGAAGAGAGTTCAGTAACTATGAACTAAATGATAAGTTCTTAAGGTCCCTAACCAAATATTGGGACACAAAGATCTGTGCCATAAGAGAAATGGCTAAGTTCGGGGAAATTCCTCCTCCTACACTGTTTGGCAAGTTATTGTCATATGAGATGCAGTTGACAGTGAGGAAAGAGGAGGAGAAGTCAACAAGAATTGAACACAAAGAAAGATCAGTTGCTTTCAAGACAGATGTCCCCAGGAAGTGCAGGAATAAATCACCAACTCCACCTCCAAAGATTGCTGACTCAGAGTCAGATGAAACAGTCAGCACCAAGTCAGAAAGCAGTGAAAGTGATGAAGACTTTGCTGCTTTCACTAGACACTTTCAGAAGTTTTTGAAAAAGAAACAGTGGAGGTCAAGGCCTTCTACATCACATGGAAAGGAAGACTCTTATCAGAAAAAGAGATCTTCAAAGAATGACAAGAAAAGGACAAAATCTAGCAAGGCAACTAGTTCAAAGATAGTGTGCTATTGCTGCAATAGACAGGGCCATGTTATTGCAGATTGTCCAGAGAAGAGAAAGGAATCTGGTGACAGGAAAAAGACTCACTTCAAAGGAAAGAAAGAGAAGTCTTTTGTTACCAAGAAGGAGAAGACTCTATCAGATATCTCTTCTTCAGAAACTGAGTCTGAGGCTGAAGCCTACATAGGGCTGTTTGCTGAAGAAGAAGAGGAAGAATTCATGCAGTTAATGGAGTCTATTTATGAACAAGAAGACAGTCAAGGCCAAGGGATAATGGCTTTGACAGAGAGTGCCAAAATCCTGGAGCAGCCAGGACCCAGTCAGGTACAAAGTTCAAGTTTAAATACAGTTTCTTGTTCTAGTTCAGATTCAGATTCTTCTTTATCAAGTGATGAGAGTGTATCTGAGTCTGAGGGTGATATTCATCAGCTTATAGATGAATATAAGGTGCTGTTGCAGGCTTACAAGAAAAGCAAGACCCTAGCCAAAAGTCAGGCAAAGGAAATTGCTATTCTTAAAGCTGCAGCAACAGATTTTGAGAAGTCTTTTGATCAAAAACTGAATGAGATAGCCAGGTTGAAGCACATAACAGTGATTCAAATGGGTACTATATCATTTAAAAATGATCAAATCAAGAGTCTGGAGATCAATCTTCAGAAAGAGAGAGAGCTTGTTGCTAGGTTTTCTAAACCTAAGTTAGTGTTACCTTTAATTGATGATTTTGTTCATCATAAAGGCAAGGCTGGACTGGGCTTTATTAGACCTGCTAGGACTGAGCAGTCCAAGTCCAAGTCCAAGGGCAAAGCCCCAGCATTCACCAAGTCTGCTGTAGATAAGACAGCAAAGGCTGTACCTAAGCAAAGGTACAACAAGTTTGAATGCTGGTGCTGTGGCAAGGTTGGCCACTTTGCAGTGGGTTGTTGGCACAATGTTAATGCCAAAGTGAGTAGCAAGCTACCTGGTGGAAAGCCAGTAGGTAGTTTTGTCAAGTTACAGACTAACAAGTACCAAGGACCCAAGAATTCTTTGGGTTCTAAGGTTAATTAATCTGTTTTGCAGGTGAGTCCAAGTGGCCATACCCCAACATGGTACTTGGACAGTGGATGTTCCAGACATATGACTGGAACAAGAAGATTACTAAAGGACTACATTCCAGTAAACGATGGTCCAAAAGTAACCTTTGGTGGTTCTGAAAAAGGAATCATCAAAGGATTTGGTAACATTTCTACAAACTTATTTACCATTACTCAAGTGGCTTATGTTAAAGGGTTGAAACACAACCTAATAAGTATAAGTCAATTAAGTGATGTAGGGTATGACATCTCATTTATTAAAAATGGTTGTCATATCAAGAGGTCAAGTGATCAAGAGATCATTTTGACTGGTTATAGAGGAATGTCTACTGCCTAGACATTATGGTTGAGAATAATGGTTCTCCAGTTTGTCTTGTAGCTGATGAGACAGTCTCTCATTGTGTCAAATGACACACGAGGCTTGCCCATCTTAACTACAAGACTATTAGCAAACTCTTTAGAAAAGAGTTGGTGAGGAATGGTCCTCAAGTTAAGTATGTTAAAGATGGCATTTGCTCAGCTTGTCAAAAGGGCAAGCAGACTAAATCCACCTTTAGAAGCATAGAAAACAAAGATGCTGTGAGGTGTTTATACCTCTTGCATATGGATCTCTTTGGTCCAATGCCAGTTCACAGCTTAGGTAGGAAGGTCTATACCTTTGTAGTTGTAGATGACTACTCAAGGTTTTCCTGGGTGTTCTTCTTAAGACAGAAATCTTAAACACCTAGTGTCTTCTATAGCTTTGTCAAGCAAATTCAGAATGAACTAAATAGTACAGTGGTCAAAATTAGAAGTGATCATGGTACTGAATTTTAGTCTGATAGTATGACAAAACTGTGTGAAGACTTTGGGATATTTCAAGAATTCTCTTCACCTAGAACACCTCAGCAAAATGGCATTACTGAGAGGAAGAATAGAAACTTGATAGAGGCTGGTAGGACCCTACTAAGTGATACATCACTGCCAGAGTATTTCTGGGCTGAAGCAGTTAATACTGCATGCCATGTTATAAATAGGGCCACCATCACTAAAAGGCTAAATAAGACCCCCTATGAAGTTGTGAAAGGCAGGAAACCAAACCTATCCTATTTTAGGATCTTTGGTTGTAAATGCTTCATACTTAACAATAGGAAGTCTTACTTAACTAAGTTTGCTGCCAAGTCCCAAGAGGGAATTTTTGTTGGGTACAGCAATAATAGTAAGGCTTATAGAGTCTACAACTTGACTACACAAGTTGTAGAAGAATCAGTGCATGTAGTTTTTGATGAGACTAAACTTATTAATAATGAGTTGTCTAGCAGTGTATGCAGCCCCACAGGTCTGACAAAGACAATGGACAAGCTTACTATAGAAGAAGTGCCTGATGCAAGACAGCAAGTAGAAGAAAGTAGCTGTTGTCCAGGGGGAGAACTACATGTGCCAATTGCTGAAGAAATACAAGGAGTACAGCATGATGCAGATGCTGAAGTGGTTCAACCAGAAGTTAGTATGCCTCCAGCCCACAGGCATCTTAGAGATCCTCCAGTAGAGCTGATTATTGGAGATCCAAGACAAGGAGTTCAAACCAGGAGTAGAAACATGAATGCTGCAATCTATTCCAGCTTTCTGTCACAAGTTGAACCTAAAAAGTTTGAAGAAGCAATACAAGATCCACAATGGACTGAAGCAATGCAAGAAGAGCTCAATCAGTTCAAGAGGTGCAAGGTCTGGGAATTGGTTCCTAAACCTAAAGACCACAATGTAATAGGAACTAAGTGGATCTACAGGAATAAGATGGATGAACAAGGGGTCATCATTAAGAATAAGGCTAGACTGGTTGCTAAAGGATATAGGCAAGAAGAAGGTATTGATTTTGATCAAACCTTTGCTCCAGTAGCCAGACTGGAAGCCATAAGGATGTTCTTGGCCTATGCAACCTATCAAGGATTCAAGGTTTACCAAATGGATGTCAAGTCAGCATTCCTAAATGGTAATCTTAAAGAAGAAGTCTATGTGGAGCAGCCTTCATGTTTTGTTGATCCAACTCTACCTCATCATGTCTATAGACTTAGGAAAGCTTTATATGGGTTAAAGCAAGCCCCTAGGGCTTGGTATGAAACCCTATCTAGTTTCCTCATTGAGAACAAATTCTCAAGGGGGAAAATAGATAAGACTCTATTCCTTAGGGAATCTAGAGGCAAAGTAATACTAGTCCAAATATATGTAGATGACATTATATTTGGGTCTACTGAAAGCAGCCTTTGCAAAAAGTTTGCAAAACTTATGCCAGGTCAGTTTGAGATGAGTAGTATGGGAGAGCTGAAGTTTTTCTTGGGTCTCCAAGTTAAACAGACTGAAAGTGGTTTATCCATATGTCAGTCCAAGTTCACCCGAGAACTCATAAGGAAGTATGGTATGGATTCATCCAGCACCATAAAGACTCCTATGGGGTCAAGTATGTCTCTTAGCAAGGATGATGCAGGGAAACCTGTAGATGAAACCTTGTATAGAGGGATAGTTGGCTCCCTATTATACTTGACTGCTAGTAGACCTGACATCATGTATGCTACATGTGTTTGTGCCAGGTATCAAGCCTGCCCTAAAGAGTCTCATTTGACAACAGTCAAAAGAATATTAAGATATCTAAAGGGCACTCCCTATCTAGGCCTCTAGTACCCTAGGAATGGAGACTTTGAACTAACAGGTTATTCAGATGCAGACTTTGTAGGATGCAAAGAGGATAGAAAAAGCACTACTGGAACCTGTCAATTCCTAGGTGGGAGACTAATTTCATGGAGTAGCAAGAAGCAAACCAGTGTGGCTATCTCCACAGCTGAGTTAGAGTATGTAGCTGTAGGAAGTTGCTGTGCTCAACTTCTGTGGATACATCATCAGCTAGAGGACTATGGATTTCAGGTAAGTAGAACTCCACTTTTCTGTGATTCTACAAGTGCTATTTCAATAGCTAATAACCCTGTATCACATAATAGAACTAAACATATTGAAATTAAATCATTTTCTTAGGGAGCATGTAGAAAGAGAAGATATTTTACTTGAATATGTTAAAACTGATAATCAAATAGCTGATATGTTTACTAAGCCCCTAGAAGAAGCTAAGTTCAATAGATTCAAAATTGAACTAGAAATGTTAAACTTAGAATAAGTTTACAGAATTAAAATTGGCTAAGTAAAAAGGTGTCAACACATAGACAAGTCTATGTCGACACAGAATAGTGGTGTCGACACTTCAGGAAAAAAGTGTCGACACATCTAGGATGTTTGTGTCGACACTTCAGAATGTTAGTGTCGACACATGTCCAGTAGGTGTCGACACATCCAAAGTGGTGTCGACACTTATGTTTTACTCAGTATTTACTAAGTAAAGTCTCGACAATGTGTCGAGTTATGTTGTGTCGACACATAATCAAGTGTCGACACATAAAATCTATTGACTAAACTTGTGTCGACACATGTGTGTCGAGACATTATAAGTCAGTGTCGACACTTATATCCAGTGTCGACACATTTTAAGTTAGCTGTCCCGCCTGTTCATCTTCAAAATCAGAAAGGTATAAATAGGGTTCTGTCTTTGTTTGTCGACACACTTTCAAAGTTTCGAGACCAAAACTTCTGTGTCGACACCTCTCTTTTCTAAAGACAACTTCTACAAACCCTAATGGCTCCTAAGCTTGAGGAGAACGTTAACGAAGGTTATGAGCTTGTGCGCGGCGCGTTCGACGATGCAGATGCAGAAATCAAGGCGGTTGTAACCCTAGACGCCGATTCAAGACTAGAATATCTCTTGTCTGAACCTACAAAGATTTGGAAGAAGGAGGTACTTAAATTCCTTAATGGAGCTGCAGTAGATGAACCTGGATTCAGAATCAAATCCAGAGTTCATGGAACTAAGGTCAAGGTTTCACCTAAAAATCTGAGGAAGGTGCTTCAGCTACCAAAAATTCAAGATGAAGAAGAGGTTACTGCTTCAAATACCAGGGAAGCTTTAACCTGGTGTGGACTTGATCCTAAGATGACGATAGGATCTGTTTTCAATAGAAAAGGCATGAATAATCAAGGGAATTTCATGTCTGAGATTGTGGGAAAAGTCTTACTCGGCAAGTCTGGAGGGCATGACAGAGTGTCTGCCTATATGTTTGGAATCATGACTAAAATTATCTTTACTCTAAGAACTGACTGGTCTCTAGTGGTTTATGAGAAGATTAAGGAGAGCTTGAAGAAGCCCAATCTGGGCAGGATCCTTAGTCTCTACCTAGCTGGTACCATACCAGAGGTGATGAGTACTGCTGTAGGCAGCAAGATTAATCACATGAGGAAAATGGATCAAAGGATCTTTTCAAGATGGGACAGGGTATTGTCCAAGGACATGCCAACCCCAGAGAAGACAGTTACTAAGAAAGATACTCCTCCAAAGAAAAAGAGAAAAACTGCTCCAGTTGAACAAGAGTCCTCCAGCAGTTCAGGGAGTGAAGTACAAGTTGTTTTCACTCCTGATAATCATGAGGAAGAGCCTGCAGAGAAGACTCCTGCTCCTCCAGCTGATGCAGAGATCCAGGGGGAGCTACCACAAGCTAGTCCCATCCACAGGGATCCAAGCCAGGGGGAGCCACCAGTTGTAGAAGAAACATCTACACTGGCCAGTGAGCAAGCCACAACCATCATCCAAGAGGTACTCACTGACCTAAATACTTTAGAATATCTTAAAGAAGATGCTGATTTGTCTGATGTTTCTCAGCAAACTCAGCTGCGTAGTCCAGTTCCAGATGTTGTTAGAGAAGACACATCTGCTGTACAAGAAGTGATTCCTGAAGAACTAAGAACTTCTCCTGCACAGTCCCCACACGAGTTCACCATGGAAGATTTATTCCTCAATCTAGACCAACAAGATTTTGACCTGGACAAGGAAGCTGCTGAAATAGATAATGCTGCTGCTTAGGGGGAGCAAGTGCAAGTTATGGAAGAGCCTGTGAGGCAAGACAATGAGAAGGCTCCTGAAGTACAGGAAGAGAAGCCTCAAAGCCCTAAGGATAGGGTTGACATAGCCAGCACTTCTGCCTCTGAAGATGAGGAGAGTGCTAGGGCAAAGAAGAAGAAATTGTATGTCTTTAAAAGGAGAAGTCAGAGTTATAAGAAAGCTCTGCAATCTATAGCCCCACAGCCTATAGTTCAACAAGCTCCAACTGTTGATTATAGTGCATTAATGATTGCAATGCAGATTAAAATGGATGAACAAAGAAAAGCTATTGAAGCTTATGTCAATGAAGGGCACAAAGCTTTACAGTTTGATCTTGCCCAAGATATGAAGTCTATAAGGTTTGAAATGAACCTTAACAAAAAGGAAATGACTGATTGCTTCCACAAAGGTGGAAATGCAGTGGTGTATTTGGCAACACACCAAGAGAAGATCAAGACACAGGTGGATGATATAGCATTGAAACAAGGATATGTTCTTGAGAATCAATTAAGAATGAATGACAATTTGACTGCCTCCCATAATGCTATAGTCACAGAGTTAAAGAACAAGGCTGCTGAACCTTCTACATCCACTGCTGCTGCTAAAGCTGATTTTGATAAAGTATTCCAGGAAGAAATTTCTGCTGTAAAGACTGCTATTCAAGCCTCCCAGAAGGTCATATCTGAACAACTTCAAAAGCTAAAACCTTACTTTAAAGATGGAATCAGATACTTGGATAGTCAGATCAGATTTCAAAAGGATGATGTCAGAGATCACATGGCTAGAGAAGTCATAAAGGGGGAGAGAGTGTTAGTCAAGGCAAGTTCTGATCATGCAAAATGGATATCAAATTCAATCAGGGCTACACTTGGATACCCTCCTCTGTGTGATGACCAAGATGTTGTTGAATCAGGCATTAACCCTGCCTATTTTGGAGGTGAGCCACCAGAAGTAGCTCAAGTCATTTATCCACCTCTAGACTTTGAAATGATTCAAGCAGATGTGAGCACCATGTATAGCCCACCTGAGGGCAAGGACAATATCCATATTGAAAAGGTTGTTCAACCTATATCTGAAGCCATGCAAGAGGCTCTACAGAAAGAAGAAGAGACAAGGTTGTCAAAAAAGATGTTTAGAGAACAAGCAGAACAAAGGCCAGACTTTGAACAGTGGAGCCCTACCTCTAGGAATATAATTTTAACTATCTGGAAAGCTGCCAAGGACAATACTCATGACAGGAACAAGTGGTTCTCTGAAGCAGAATAGAGAAAACATGAGCTCAGGCAGGAAGCAATAGTTCAGTATAGAAGAAAGGCAAAGATGGGAAAGCTACCTCCTACTGCAGTGGAGCCTAGCAAGTACTTCCCTAAGCCATATCACTACTTTGAGAGGCAGAAGATCAAGGCAGAAGAACTCAAAAAGAAAGATCTAAAAGGCAAGAAGCCTGCTGTTGCTGAAACTGCTGAAGCCCCTGTCAAAGCTCAAGTCCAACCTGGCAAAGGCATAGTTATCAAAGAACCAGACCAGAAATAGATTAAAAATTGTCTTGAAGATTGTTGTAATCTTTTGAATGTAAAACATTTTTGTAAACCACAGAAGATGTATAAGAAAAATGTTAGAATAATTTATGATAAATATATTTCATGATTGTTCTGTGAATGTGTCTATTTCTTGTTTCTTCTGAAATGATGAATGTGTATACATGTGTGAATTAATACATGTTTATGTTTACCCTGCTGTAAATAATCTGCTTTACATCATTTTGTAATTTTTAATTATGAATGGTGTATATCATTGACTAAGGGTTATGACTTCTCTAAATAGGGGGAGATTGTTGGGTACATTGGCAAATTTACCTGATTTGAAGAAGCCTCACCCAAATCAATGATATACATCATAATGTATTTGATGTATGTTGAGTTTACTTGTGCAGGTTAAGTAATCACTGGACTGAAGCAAAAAGTTTCTAAGTCCATGTGTCGACACCCAGAGGGAAAGTGTCGACACTTAAGAAGACTTGTGTCGACACCCAGACAAGCAGTGTCGACACTTGGAGTCATTGTGTCGACACCTGGGATGTAGAGTTGACACTAGAGAGAAAGTGTCGACACTTGGAGCTGTGTCGACACTTAGTGAAGGAAAGTACAGACAGAATGTGTCGACACAAGGAGCTGTGTCGACACCCAGTGAATCTGTGTCTACACCAAAAAGTGTCGACACTTGGAGCTATGTCGACACTCAGCAAAAGTCTGCAGAGACTAAGTTAAAGTGTCGACACTCAGAACAATGTGACGACACTCAACAGAAGAGTCAACATTTGAAGTATGTGTCGACACCCAGCACAATGTGTCGACACACAACCAGAAGAGTCAACACATAAAGTAAGTGTCGACACCCAGCACAATGTGCCGACACTCAGCTAAAGACTCTATACTTGAAGAAAGTGTCGACACAAGGAGCTGTGTCGACACTTAGCAAAGATCAGAAAGATCAACAAAAATATTCTAAGTACAAGTGTCGACACTAAGGGAATGTGTCGACACTCAGCTGAAGTCTCAACAAGAAGAAAGTGTGTCGACACAAGGAGCTGTGTCGACACTCAGCAAGTATCGACATTGAAGACTATGTGTCGACACCAAGAAGCAGTATCGACACTTGACAGATTCAACACAAGAAGTTGTGTCGACACAAAGGAGATGTGTCGACACTTAGAAGAATTCAGCAAAAGCTAGAAGAACAAGTACTTGTGTCGACACTCAATTTCAGTGTCGACACATGCAGAAGAATCTGTGTCAAGACATACAAGGAGTTGCGTCGACACCTTGTAGACTTGTGTCGACACTTACACAACATGTGTCGACACTTGTTCTATAAGTGTCGACACTTAAAGACAGAAAGTCTCGACACTTCAGACAGTTAGAGATTTTCAAGAAATGACTGGATGACTTGACAGCTGCCGTTCCAGCCGGTCTACAGCAACTGTCAGAGATGTCAGAAGTCAGTTATGGACCGGACCAGCCGGTTACCATGAAGAAGGCCTATAAATAGGCAACTACAGTTTACAGAAAGTGTTGTTCAAGAGTTGTTCAGATAGTTGTTCAAGTGGATCACATTGTTGAAGAACAAGTTATCAAAGTGGTACCACGAGTATCAACACAAGAAGATCTTGCAGTCCAAGTGCAGATCTAAGAAGTTGGAGAGAGAGGGCTCCATCCAAGAAATCAGCCTCTGGAACTAGGCTGAGAAGAAGGATTCAGATTCAATTCTGGATCTTAAGTGGCAGAGGTCAAGGAACAACTGCAGGAGGATTCAGTCTTATTCAGTTCTACTCAAGAAGCTTTGAAGAAAGCTAAGTCAGAGTGAATCCAGCTGAGTTCTTCCAAAAACTCATCAAGAAACTCTCAACTCCCCTCTTTTATTTCTGAGTTGTAGAGTTAATATCTGTAATACATTTTTTAAATTGTAGGATCCTTTGGATCTAAGTGAATTGTAAGCCTATAATTATAAAGGCTGAGGGTAGGGCTTGAGAGCCTGAGTGTAGGAGATTGAGATCCCTGAGTGTAGGCCCTTGTTGGCTGAGTGTAGGCCTTGATTGGCTGAGTGTAGGCCTTGGTTGGCTGAGTGTAGGCCTTGATTGGCTTAGTGTAGGCTTTGGGATAAAGCTGAGTTGTAAGGCTTTGGGCCTGAGGTGTAGGAACCAATTTGGGTTCTGAGACAGTGGAGGAGTTTGGCCGAATCTAGTACACTGCTAGATAGGCGAAGGGGGAAAGTGGATGTACCTATATCTTGGGGAACCACTATAAACCACTGTGTTGTGCTGTGATTGTGCTGTGTATGCTGTGAATGCTTTGTGATTGCTGTGCAAAAGTTATAAATCTGTGATAATAAACTGTTTGCTGCCAGTAAAGTTAGAAAAGTATTAGGTCACCTATTCACCCCCCTCTAGGTGTTTAGGTACCATATCTTTCAAGACCTACCCCACCCTTCGAGAGATCAACCTGCCCTACTAGCTAGATAAGAGCCTAGCAGCGGAATCCATCTCGAGGTGATACCTACCCCACCCTCCGAGAGATCAACCTGCCCTGCCAGCTAGATGAGAGCCTGGCAGTGGAATCCATCTCAAGGTGAGACCTACCCCACCCTCCGAGAGATCAACCTACCCTGCCAGCTAGATGAGGGCCTAGCAGTGGAATCCATCTCGAGGTGAGACCTACCCCACCCTCCGAGAGATCAACCTACCCTGCCAGCTAGATGAGAGCCTGTCAACGGAATCCATATCGGGGTGAGACCTACCCCACCCTCCGAGAGATCAACCTGCCTTGCCAGCTAGATGAGAGCCTGGCAGTGGAATCCATCTCGAGGTGAGACCTACCACAGCCTCCGAGAGATCAACCTGCCCTGCCAGCTAGATGAGAGCCTGACAACAGAATCCATCTCGAGGTGAGACCTACCCCACCCTCCGAGAGATCAACCTGCCCTGTCAGCTAGATGAGAGCCTGGCAGTGGAATCCATCTCGAGGTGAGACCTACCCCACCCTCCGAGAGATCAAACTGCCCTCCAGCTAGATAAGAGTTTGGCAGCGGAATGCACTTCGAGGTGAGACCTACCCCACCCTCTGAGAGATCAACCTGCCCTGCCAGCTAGTGATAGCCTGACAGCGGAATCCATCTCGAGGTGAGACCTACCCCACCCTCCGAGAGATCAACCTGCCCTGCCAGCTAGATGAGAGCGTGGCAACGGAATCCATCATGCGGTGAGACCTCTTCACCCTCTGAGAGATCAACCTGCCCTTCCAGCTAGATGAGAGCCTGGAAGCAGAATCCATCTCGGGGTGAGACCTACTCCACCCTCCGAGAGATCAACCTGCCCTGCCAGCTAGATGAGAGCCTGGCAGCAGAATCCATCTCGAGGTAAGACCTACCCCACCCTCCGAGAGATCAACCTACCCTGCCAGCTAGATGAGAGACTGACAGCGGAATCCATCTCGAGGTGAGACCTACCGCACCCTCCGAGAGATCAACCTTGAAAGGGGAAACTAGATCTGATATACTCTAAAGGGGGGGGGGGGGTGAATAGAGTATATGGTGTTTTTTTTTAAATACAAAGAAAAACTTTTGCAAAGCTTTACAATAATTGTTGTAATGAGTGTAAGCAGGGAAGCATAAGTAAAACTAATCACAAAACTAAGCTATGTAGAAATTAAACACAAGAAAATCTAGGCCAGAAACAAAAAGAAAACATGCAGAACCAGATGACACAAGGAATTATAGTGGTTCCCCAACTTGGGTACATCCACTCTTCTACCACCCTAGGTAGGAATCCACTGCAGGATGAGTTGATCAGGTGTCCTGGGCACCAATGAGCTTTTGATAAGGTGCTCAAAAACCAAATCAGATTTTTTGATCAGGTGTCTTGCCACCAATGAGCTTTTGACAAAGTGCTCAAAAACCAGATTCAAACTTTTGAAGGGAGTTTGAAAAACCCTTTACAGAGAGGGGGTTGAGAGAGTTATGGCAGTCTTCTCTTTTCTCAATCAACTGAGAAGACTAAGTGGATTGATTTCAAAGCTCCCCCTGAGTCCTTGATCTACAGGAAGATGAGCTTTGCTGAGGGTGATAGGCCTTCAAAGATAGATCTCCAGCAAAAGATGATTTTCAGCAAGCTGAAATGTTGAGTGTCTAGAGTCTTGAAATGATGTTGGCCTTGAACACTTGAGAGCTGAAGAGATCTGAAGAATGTTTGAAAGCTTGATCTCTTGATGAGTGTTCTTCTGAATTCTTGTTGACAGAATAATTTTTAGAGTCTCTGTATGTTGAGAGGTGTCCTTTTCTTGTTAATCTTCTCTTTTTTTTCTTGTCTATTCTGGGTCTTTATTCAAAAACATTCTCTTTTATTCTCTGTGTCTGAATAGGATATTACTCTGTCAAAGATAGCCGTTGGTCTGCATTGATTACAGCTTTAATTGCATAATATGTTCTGAAGGAAAGTCCACTGATTTGTTCCTTGAAAAATCCCTTGAAACTTGCTCCAGAAGTAAATGAAAATGGCTGGCAGATCTTCTGAATTAAATGCAGAATAACTTCTATCTGATTTGAATTTGAATTCTGAAAGATCTGAAATCGTCGAACTGAGCTCTGCTATCGTCGAGCTGAGCTCAGCGAATTGGAAAATGCAAGCAGCAAAGAAATCGTCGATCTGAGCTCAAAGATCGTCGAACTGAGCTCAGAGATAAGGATCCAGTGCAGAGTCAAAATCGTCGACCTGAGCTCAGCGATCGTCGAATGGAGTTCGACGATATTGAGAAGTTGAGCTCAGCGATCGTCGACCAGAGCTCGACGATATTGAGAAGTTGAGCTCAGCGATCGTCGACCAGAGCTCGACGATATTGAGAAGTTGAGCTCAGCGATCGTCGAATGGAGCTCGACGATCTGTCAATAGTTGAGCTAGACGATCGTCGACCGGAGTTCGACGAAACGTCGTGCTGAGCTCGACGATTTGGACTTAGTCTCCAGAAAAACTTGGGTCTTCAGGGCAGCTTCCAATCCTAGCCTTCTAACCCTTAGACTCAATTCTAATTGACCTATAATCTATACAGAAGGTCAAAACATAAATTCCTAGAGACATAGTGATCCTGACCCAAATTAGTAATAGGGTGTTCCAACAATCTCCCCCTATTTGGATTAGGAAAACTATTTACAGACAAAGGAAAAACAAACAACATCATACAGTCATAAAAACATAAAGACAGCAGTAGCTAGACATCACAGAACCATCACAGAGATATATAAAAGCATGATATCCAGAAGGCAATCAGAAAAACCAAGAGTTATCACCTTACAGAGTTATTCCTTTTCTTTGCCTTTTACCATTTTGATTTCTCTGTTAGGATCTAAGGCTTGTTGTTTGGATCTGGTATCATCAGCTGCACCCAAATAAATTTGCTTTGATGTCCTAGGAACCACTGCAGCTGGATGCAATTCCATGTACCTGTCTGCATCAAAAAATTTGCTGGAAGCATATCTCTCTAATTCCTTCTGTCTTTGTTCTGACATTGTGGAGATGTTGGAAGTGTCTAGGCCTTTTTCTTTGGCTTTCTTGATTTGATCTAAAGCAGCCAGCTCTTTCATTCTAGCAGTCCAAGCCATAGGATTCTTCTCAGGGTCCTCAAATGGAACAGGTGGCTCATACCTGTTGGAAGAAGTATCTTGATGAGTCCTGGCAGTCACAGTATCTTTGAGCTTATAGGGGAAAGGACCAGAAGATGTATCAGAAGAGACATGTCCTCTCCTAGAGTAAGGGTGCTGCCTGGAATGCCCTTTGGAGTAAACCTGAGTCTCTCTTTGGTTTCCCCTATATCCTCCCCTTCTAGAGTAAGAGCCCCTAGACTGGCTTTCTCTTTGATAAGTTCTAGCATGAGGTTGGTAGGGAGCCTGGCTTCTAGCAGGGCCTGAACTTGCAGAGCTGCCACCTGCACCTGCATCAGGTGGAGGTGGTGGAGGAGGATAAGGGTGCTTGAACTGAGAGGAACCTTTCTCATATTTCCTCTTCTTCTTCATAGCCTTCAACTGGTTCTTAGAGAACTGCATCCAATGCTCAGTGATTGGGCAGTTATGCAGAATATAGTAGGGAACATCATTGTCATCTCTAACCTTGGCAGGAGGAACTCTTTTCAAAGCCTTGCTTCTTGCTTTCCTTTTCTTTGCAATTATGGCAGATGAGTCATCAGAAGCAGTGTCATAATCCTCAGATTCAGAACTTTGTGCATCATACAAGGCATCAATCTTCTTCATCAAATCCTCTTTTAATTGAACAGCAGCTGATGGGGCAATAGATACAGAAGCAGAAGTAACAGCAGATACTGGAGCAGTAGTAGAAGCAACAGTGATGATTTCAGGAACTTTGGCAGCGGCAGGTTCAGAAACAACAACATCTACAGCAGGCTCAAAAACAACAGCCTCTGTCATCAAAAGATCTTGGGATGAGGGCTCAGCAGAAACATTTTCTTCAGCAGCAGATATAACTTCAGAGGCAGATATAGCCTTGTCTTCAGCAGCAGCAGCAGTAACATCATCAGAAGCAGCAGTCACTGAATGAATAAAAGCAGAAATTATACTGGGGTCACAGCATGAGAAGGGCACCAGAGCCTTGGACAGATCTTCAGAGGGCTGGGCAGCATTGGGCTCTGGGAGGCAGCAGAAGTATGCAGTATCAAAGGTAGATAGCAAAGACCTTAGGTCTATTGCTAGTACTGGTGTAGCAGCAGCAGCAGAAGCAGACACAGAACCAGCAGCAGTAGCAGCAGAAACAACAGCAGGGGCAGAGGCAGCAGCAACAGCAGCATGAAGGCTGGCTTCATAGGGCATCTCCCCCTGCCTGGATGCAGATACCTGTGCATCAAGGCACACTGCTTGTGGGGCTGCTAGAGGAGGAAGGAAGGAGGAAAGCCTGGCAGAGAGAGCTGCCACTGACTGTTGTAGAGGAGCTAAAGAGGCCTCCATGAGAAGAGAGAGCCTGGGTGCAAGGAGCTCATACAACTGGTCAGTAAGGGCTGGGAGATCTACATGCTCAATGAGAGGAGCAGAGGTAGAGGGTACAGGGATGGCTGATGGAGCTGGAGGAGGAGGGCTGAAGGGTGGAATGAATGGTTCAGGAGAGGGAATGGTGGAGATGGAGGATAATGGGATGGATATGGATGGAGTGAATGTGGGTTGGGCAATAATGTGGTGGAGAAGGTCTTGGAAAGAGGTGGAAGAGGATGGTAAGTCTGGAGGAGAGGAGGGAGAATCATCCATGTAGGATTCATCCAGAAGTGTGAAGGATGGAAGGGATGGGGATGAGGTGACATCTGGTGGGGGATAAGAGAATAGGGGATGGAAGTGGTCTGCTGGTGGAGATGAGATGGTTGCTGGAGATGGTATTGATGTTGGAGAGGGGCTGGAAATTGTAATGGTGGAGGTAGCTGGAGTGGTAGATGGAATGGGTAGGGTTGGACTTGGAGGAGGAGAAGCAGCACTAGCAGTAGGCAGGTCCTCTGTAGGGGCAGAGACCTGGGGTGGAGTGACTCTTAGAGTCCTGGTGCCTGAAGGGGCAGATGCTGATGAAGAGGGCCTGCTGGGCTTGATGATTTGCCTGTCCCATTTCCCAAATAGGGCACAGGTGAGTCTCTTGGAGGCATTGATGTGCACTCCAGAGGAGACTAGCAGAGCAGGGCACTTAGCCTGGAGGAAGACTCCCAGTATTCTTCCATAATTCACAAATGTTTTGTTTATCTTTTTCTTCAACAAATCAAAAAAGACTTCTCCCCAGTTCAAGCTTTTTCTATCCACCAGAGCTCCCATGAGGCAGAGCTGATATCTGGAGATGGTGTCATGAGCAGAATGTTTGGCCAAGAGAACCTTGCTTACAACATCTGCCAGAAACCTGTATTCCACTGACAGGTTCCTCTTAAACAGCTTGCTAGGGTTCCCCTCAGGATGGCCCATCCTGGCAAGAATATCAGAGAATTCTTCTCCAGAGAGTTCAGCAGAGTCTTCACCATTTCTTAATCCAAAAACCTCTGTGAGGACTGTTGGGGTCAGAGGTACCTGGGTGCCACCAATAGAGCCAACAATGGTGTTGTTGTCAAGGTTGTGTGCAGTATATACCCATTTTTGATTTCATCAGAGGCAAGTTTGATTCTGGTTGTCATGAGGGCAGAAAGTTGCTGATCTTTGAATAAATTGAGGATGTCCTGAAAGACTTGATCAGTTGTGTTGAAGGAGTCCAAATCAATGTCAAAACCTGCATCAAATTTCATGGCGGTAGCACAGCAACTGAAACGGCCATTGTACCTGCAAAAATCAACAGACAAAATGACCAAGTGTAGAACTGTTTGGAGGGAAGAAGATTTTGCAGAGAAATTGAAAGCGCAAGAGAGAACGACGGCGAAAAATGAGTTTTATATTAGGGTTCGACGCAGAAAAGGAAAGATCGTTGAACTCAGTTCGACGATCGAGGCTTCTAAAGGAATCTGAAGAGACTCCAAAATCGTCGATCTCCGTTTGACGATCTGGAAAGGCGTCGAGCTCCGTTCGACGATCGTTCAGTGAACAGAATCGTCGAGCGCCGTTCGACGATCGTTGACCAGAGGGGATAGTCCACACTATCAAAGGAGCGCTGAACTCAGTTCGACGATTCAGGAAATCGTCGAACTCCGTTCGACGATCTTTGGGAAAATCGTCGAGCGCAGTTCAGAGATCAGAAAACTCTAGACACTAAGAAAAATCAGAAATTTTGCCTAGTCTTGGTCAATTTTTAGCTTTCAAAATCTTGGATATTATTTAAGACTTCCTCCATCTAACATTCCTAACTGATTTAGGAAGAAAGTATGTTTCTTTTCATCCAAAGGCTTGGTGAAAATATCTCCCCTTTGTAAATCAGTTGGGATATACTGCAATTCAATTTTGTTCTTTTCAACATTATCCCTTAAGAAATGATGCCTAATCTCTATATGTTTTGTCCTACTATGGAGGACTGGATTTTGAGCTATGGAGATAGCACTTGTATTGTCACAAAAGATTTTTGACTGCTCTAAGTTGTAACCATAGTCTAGGAGTTGATTTTGAATCCACAGTATTTGTGAACAACAACTGCCTGCAGCCATATATTCAGCTTCAGCAGTTGAAGTTGACACAGATGTTTGTTTCTTGCAAAACCAAGAGACAAGTCTATCACCAAGGAACTGACAAGTTCCACTGGTGCTTTTCCTGTCAATTCTGCATCCAGCATAATCAGCATCAGAGAATCCAGTTAACTCAAATGCTGAATCTTTTGGATACCAGAGACCTAGATTTGGACAACTTTTAACATACCTAAGAATCCTCTTTACTAATGTGAGGTGTGACTCTCTAGGGCTAACTTGGAATCTAGCACATATGCATGTAGCAAACATTATATCTGGTCTACTAGCTATAAGATACAGTAAAGAGCCAATCATTGCTCTATATATTGTCTGATCAACAGGTTTCCCATGTTCATCAGCATCCAATACAGCATTGGTAGGCATGGGTGTTTTCATACAAGATGCCTCAGACATGCCAAATTTCTTAACCAGCTCATTAGCATATTTGGTTTGAGAAATAAAGATGCCCTCAGCATGTTGTTTGACTTGCAATCCTAGGAAGAAGGATAGCTCACCCATGCTACTCATCTCAAATTTAGAGTGCATTAAGTTAGAAAACCTTCTGCACAATTTTGAGTCAGTAGAACCAAAAATGATATCGTTTACATAGATTTGTACTAGTAGGGTATGGGACTTATGGGTTCTAATGAAAAGAGTTTGGAATACTCTACCCCTTATAAAACCATTTTCCAAGAGAAAGCATGCTAGGGTCTCATACCATGCTCTAGGAGCTTGCTTGAGACCATATAATGCTTTATTTAATCTAAAAACAAAATCAGGATGAGTTGGAGAGATAAAACCTGGAGGTTGTCTGACATAGACTTCCTCTTTGATGTCTCCATTTAAAAAGGCACTCTTGACATCCATCTGATAAACCTTGAAGCCTTTGTGAGCTGCATAAGCTAAGAATATCCTGATGGCCTCTAATCTTGCAACAGGTGCAAAGATCTGGTCGTAGTCAATTCCTTCTTCTTGAGAATATCCTTGGGCAACTAGCCTTGCCTTGTTCCTTATTATTACTCCTTGATCATCCAGTTTGTTTCTGAATACCCATTTTGTTCCAACAATGGAATGATCCTTAGGCTTTGGCACTAGTTCCCATACTTTGTTTCTCTCAAATTGATGCAACTCCTCTTGCATGGCAATGATCCAGTGTGGATCTTGCTCTGCATCTTGAATGGACTGAGGCTCAATTTGAGAAAGGAAGCAGGTGTGCAACAGGTTTTGGTTGACCTGATTTCTGGTTTGCACAGCAGCTGAGATTTCTCCAATTATTTGGGTAATTGGATGGTCTCTTAATGTTACTAAATCAACAAGGGGTGTTGATTGTTCACCAACCTGTGTTGTTGTTTCCTCTTGTGGTACAACAACTGGCTCTTCAGGTTGTGCTTCAATATGTTGAGCATTGCTTTCATCTTCACTGCTTTCATCCTCTTGAGCAACCTGTAGCTTGTTCATATCTTCAACTAGAGAGTGTTCCTGCAAAGGTTCTATGGTAGAAGAGATCTTCTCCTTGAAAGACATGTTAGTTTCATCAAAAGAAACATGAACAGATTCCTCAATTTTCAATGATGATTTATTGTAAACCCTATAGGCCTTGCTGATCATGGAGTATCCCAGAAACACTCCTTCATCAGCTTTGGCTTGAAATTTTGCTAGATATTTCTTATCATTATTGTGAATATAGCAAGTGCAACCAAAAATTTTGAAATAGTCAACTTTAGGTTTCTTCCCTTTGAGTAATTCATAGGGAGTCTTTCCCTTCAGTTTATGTATTAGACTTCTGTTCAGCACATAGTTGGAGGTGTTCACTGCCTCTGCCCAGAAGGATAGAGGTAGATGAGCATCTGACAACAATGTAGTGGCAGATTCAATAAGGGTTCTATTTTTCCTTTCAGCTACCCTATTTTGTTGAGGAGTTCTAGGAGCTGAGAAAGTATACCTGATCCCTTCACTCTGACAGAACTCTTGCATAAGAAGAGAATCAAACTCTGTCCCATGATCACTTCTGATCAGGGCAATGTGAGTATTGAACTCAATCTTTATACATTTGAGAAACTCTGTCAGACACTTAAAGTTATCAGACTTCTTCCTTAGAAAGAACACCCAAGTGAATCTAGAGAAGTCATCTACAATCACTAAAGTGTAGGATTTCCCTCCTAGGCTTTGTACTGTGATGGGTCCAAATAGATCCATGTGTAACAGATACAATATCCTAGGTGAATCACTCTTATTAAGTGACTTAAAACTGTTTTTAGTTTGCTTGCCTAATTGACAAGCCTTGCAGAGTCCTTCCTTCTTGTAGGGGCCAGAAGGTAGTCCTCTAACAAGGTTGTCCTTGGAGAGCCTAGCAATAGTTCTAAGGTTTAGGTGTCCTAATCTCTTGTGCCATAAAACATTTGGTCTACAAACTGAATTGAATAAACAGATATCTATAGAAGTTGAAAGAAAATCTACTAGGTAGATGTTACCTTTCCTTTTACCTGTCAACACAATTGTGTTGTCCTCTGACTTGATTTTGCATAAGGTTTTGCTGAAGGTCACCTGGTAGCCTTCATCACATAGCTGACTGATGCTGATTAGGTTGTGCTTCAGTCCTTCCACATATGCTACCTTCTTGAAGGTTACAGAACCAATCTGGACTTCTCCATATCCTTTAGTTTGTCCAAAGTTGGAATCACCAAAGATAACTTTGGGTCCAAGCTTGGCTCTAAAGGAATTGAGGTTGTCCTTGTTCCCTGTCATGTGCTTAGAGCATCCACTATCCAAATACCATTGCTGGTTAGATGTTGGATAGGTCTTCACCTGCACATAAAACAATTTACTTGTTTTTGACCCAGTTTACCTTGGGCCTAGGTTGATAACCTCTAAATTCAGAAATGAAAGACATCCCTGGCTGACTCTTATATCCTTCAGTATGATATCTCCTTGGAGGTATAATCCATTCAGTATAAGGGTTAAAGGTTTGGGATGAAGAACCCTTAGGATTCAATTTTGACTTGCCCTTGAGAAAATTTTCAAAGCTTTGACCTCTATTCGACGATCTTGGAGCTGCGTTCGACGATCGTGGGTCCGATCATCGAGCTCCGTTCGACGGTCGACTATGGCTGAGGTCAGGTATATGGGATCGTCGAGCAGCGTTCGACGATCTTGGCTGAGATCGTCGATCTGTGTTCGATGATATTTCCTGAGATCGTCGAGCTGCGTTCGGCGATCGTCGATCTTCATTCGGCGATCGTCGATCTCCATTCGACGATTTGTGCTGGACTTTAGTTTTCTGAGGCAGATCGGAATTTTTCCTGGCAACCTCTACAACTCCCTTTCCCTTGTCAGAAATGAACTTGATAGGGGTTGTTAGAACAATAGGTTGGCTGGATGAGGCACCCAAGCCCAGTGTACTGTTGAATCTTGAGTTCACTGTGCTTGTGATGTCCATCAGCTTGATGCTTCTCCCATTGAGAGATTCTTCAAGCTTCTTGGCCTCAGAGAGCTCACTCTTCAGTGAAGCTATTTGTTCCCTATAGTTCTCCAACTCCTGAGAGAGTATGAGGTTTTCTGATTTTAAAGCATTTTGTTCAGATAATTGATTTCTGAGAGAGATGATCTCTTTCTCAGACTTTAGCAGGTCTAAACATAGTGCTTTAAATTCAAGTTTAAAATCTTCTGAAGTGAAATCAAAAGAGCTGATTACCTGATCTTCTTCAGGTTGAGTTTCTGAGTCTGACTCTGACTCCTCTTCCTCTGAGTTGTGTTGTGAGGCATTGATTGCCATCATGCAAAATTCTTTTTCCTCTGCATCATCCTCATCATCACTTGAGCTGGAAGAGGCCTCTGACTCCTCTTCAGTCTCACTCCAGGATTCAGCAACAAATCCTTTCCTTGTGTGCTTATTTTTGCTGGTGGAAGGTTTGCTACTTCCATGCCTTTTGGAGTCCTTCTCCTTTCTTCTTTCTTTTTTGTCCCTTCTGTCCTTGTTCTTGTTTTCTGGACAGTCAGGAACCATATGCCCTGGTTTCCTGCAACCAAAGCAAATAATGTCTTTGCTATTGCCAATGGACTTATCATACCTTGGCTTATCCTGCTCCTTGTATGATCTTCTTCTGAAGTCCTTTCTGGTCATCTTATAGAATCTTCTGGCCAACAAGCTGAGAAGTTCATCATTGGCTGCTCCATTTTCTTCAGGCAGATCCTCAGTTGCCTTGAATGCTATAGTCTTCTCCTTTCTTATGGCTGGTGAAGCAGCCTTCTATTCTTCTTCTCTGTTCTTGATGAGTAGCTCATAAGATTTGAGCTTACCCAACAAGGCTTCAGTGGTGATCTCATTCAGGCTTCTGGCATCTTTAATTGGCCAGATTCTTGAATCCCAAGTGCTGGGGAAGCACATTAGGATCTTGTCATTAAGTTCTGTCAGTGAGATCTCTTTGTCTAATGTCCTCAGTTCACTGACGATTAGACTCAGTCTGTTGTACATGTCTCCCACTGACTCAGTTTCTCCCTTCTTGAAGTTCTCATATTGGGAGATGAGATGGGATCTTCTGTCCTTTCTCTCATCAGCTGATCCTGAAACTATTTCTGAGAGCTTGTCCCAGATCTCCTTGGCTGAATTACATTCAGCTACCTTCTGAAAAATGTCATCTGACATTGTCTGAGCTAGAATATTCATTGCCTTGGCATCATCTACTTTCCATTTTTTTATGTCAGCATCTGTTCCTGATGGAGGTGGAACAGCATTTGTGCTTGTGCTCTCTGGAGGTCTTGGACACACTGTTAAGACAGAATTAAAAATATCTTCGTCAATAGAATTCATGTAGAGTCTAATCCTTGCTTTCCAAAGTGCAAACTTTGATAGATTGCACACTGGAGGTCTGGTGCTAGCATAATCTTTGTTCTGGACCATGATTTGTGCAAGCTAAATTTAATACTAGAATACAAAAGAGGGATCTAGTTTGGGATCTTTGGGGTTCAGGTGTTAGCCTGTACAACCAAACAGATATGGTATGTTTAACCAACCTCCCTCTGATACCAATTGAAAGGGGAAACTAGATCTGATATACTCTAAAGGGGGGGGGTGAATAGAGTATATGGTGTTTTTTTTAAAATACAAAGAAAAACTTTTGCAAAGCTTTACAACAATTGTTGTAATGAGTGTAAGCAGGGAAGCAGAAGTAAAACTAATCACAAAACTAAGCTATGCAGAAATTAAACACAAGAAAATCTAGGCCAGAAACAAAAAGAAAACATGCAGAACCAGATGACACAAGGAATTATAGTGGTTCCCCAACTTGGGTACATCCACTCTTCTACCACCCTAGGTAGGAATCCACTGCAGGATGAGTTGATCAGGTGTCCTGGGCACCAATGAGCTTTTGATAAGGTGCTCAAAAACCAAATCAGATTTTTTGATCAGGTGTCTTGCCACCAATGAGCTTTTGACAAGGTGCTCAAAAACCAGATTCAAACTTTTGAAGGGAGTTTGAAAAACCCTTTACAGAGAGGGGGTTGAGAGAGTTATGGCAGTCTTCTCATTTCTCAATCAACTGAGAAGACTAAGTGGATTGATTTCAAAGCTCCCCCTGAGTCCTTGATCTACAGGAAGATGAGCTTTGCTGAGGGTGATAGGCCTTCAAAGATAGATCTCCAGCAAAAGATGATTTTCAGCAAGCTGAAATGTTGAGTGTCTGGAGTCTTGAAATGATGTTGGCCTTGAACACTTGAGAGCTGAAGAGATCTGAAGAATGTTTGAAAGCTTGATCTCTTGATGAGTGTTCTTCTGAATTCTTGTTGACAGAATAATTTTCAGAGTCTCTGTATGTTGAGAGGTGTCCTTTTCTTGTCAATCTTCTCTTTTTTTTCTTGTCTATTCTGGGTCTTTATTCAAAAACATTCTCTTTTATTCTCTGTGTCTGAATAGGATATTACTCTGTCAAAGATAGCCGTTGGTCTGCATTGATTACAGCTTTAATTGCATAATATGTTCTGAAGGAAAGTCCACTGATTTGTTCCTTGAAAAATCCCTTGAAACTTGCTCCAGAAGTAAATGAAAATGGCTGGCAGATCTTCTGAATTAAATGCAGAATAACTTCTATCTGATTTGAATTTGAATTCTGAAAGATAACTGAAATCGTAGAACTGAGCTCTGCCATCGTCGAGCTGAGCTCAGTGAATTGGAAAATGCAAGCAGCAAAGAAATCGTCGATCTGAGCTCAAAGATCGTCGAACTGAGCTCAGAGATAAGGATCCAGTGCAGAGTCAAAATCGTCGACCTGAGCTCAGCGATCGTCGAATGGAGTTCGACAATATTGAGAAGTTGAGCTCAGCGATCGTCGACCAGAGCTCGACGATATTGAGAAGTTGAGCTCAGCGATCGTCGACCAGAGCTCCACGATATTGAGAAGTTGAGCTCAGCGATCGTCGAATGGAGCTCGACGATCTGTCAATAGTTGAGCTAGACGATCGTCGACCGGAGTTCGACGAAACGTCGTGCTGAGCTCGACGATTTGGACTTAGTCTCCAGAAAAACTTGGGTCTTCAGGGCAGCTTCCAATCCTAGCCTTCTAACCCTTAGACTCAATTCTAATTGACCTATAATCTATACAGAAGGTCAAAACATAAATTCCTAGAGACATAGTGATCCTGACCCAAATTAGTAATAGGGTGTTCCAACAAACCTGCCCTGCCAGCTAGTGAGAGCCTGGCAGCGGAATCCATCTCGAGGTGAGACCACTCCACCCTCCGAGAGATCAACCTGCCCTGCCAGTTAATGAGAGCCTGACAGCGGAATCCATCTCGAGGTGAGACCTACCCCACCATCCGAGAGATCAACCTTCCCTGCCAGCTAGATGAGAGCCTGACAGCGGAATCCATCTCGAGGTGAGACCTCTCCACCCTCTGAGAGATCAACCTGCCCTGACAGCTAGATGAGAGCCTGACAGCGAAATCCATCTCGAGTTGAGACAACTAGGTATCCACGAGAGGTACCACCGGCCCTGCCCAGCTAGTGAGAGCCTGGGCAGCGACACTGTCTCGGAGCAAAAGGACTAGGCATCTCAATCAAACCATACTAAATCCTACATCCTCGAACAGGGAAAATAAATGAGTTACATGACCCCCCTCCCCCCCCCCCCCCCGACTCAGTTGGTCGGGGTTGGACTCATTACAACATAAGATATACACAGGACTTTGCCGGGGAGAGGCTTCCTTAGGGGGTCTAGGCCCGGTGGTCATCATCCGCTTCCTTCTCGCCAGACATTTCCATCCTGCTCAGGCTTTCCATGATCCTTTCCATCTCCTCCGCCCTGGCCAACCAAGTGATGGTGTTGACGGCCGTGACGTAGCACTACCTTGCCATCCTAGAGTCTCCCTTGACTCTGACCTGGATCCCTCCCGAGCTGAACTTGAGGCATTGGTGGAAGGAAGATGGCACGCAACGGAAGGCACTGATGAGGGGCCTTCTGAAGATGGCATTGTAGCTTCTTGGAGCGTCAACAATGACGAACCATCAGTTCCTGGAAGCCCCTCCCAACTTTACTTAGAGCCCTAATACACCTTCGACCTCCTTCCTCTCTCCTGAAAATCCGAACAGGGGTCCGTCCGAGGCCAACACCCTCCTTGGTTCTACCTTCATCTCGTCAAACGCCTTCTTGAAAATGACGTTGACGGAGCTTCCATTGTCAACCAAGATTCGGGATACAATGTAGCCCTCGATGGTCGTCTGGATGACCAATGCATCGCAAAACGGATCCTCATGATCCGGCAGGTCCTTCACCGAGAAGGTGATCTTCTCCTCCTGGGGCGGGGTCTGGGACGTGGAGGCGACGCTCCATCAGTACATGATATGGAGGATTGCCTATCGAGTGGCATCGATCCCCACTACACCATGGATCACTACTATACTGCCTCGGGGTCCGACATCGACCCGGTCCTCACACACATCATCACCCCCTTCTTTAGGCAGAACCTCTTCAACCCGCACTGGTGGCTGTGGCTGGGCAGGGCCTCTCGCCCCCTCACTTCCAGGAACTCGGGGCAGGTAGCTGTGGCGTGCCCCTCCACCTGGTGGAAGTCACAGTACGGTAACCCTACCATGACCCTTCTCCTTTCCTGGCGGTTCCTCCTCTCCCTTCGACCAATCTCCATCGCTTGTTGTGGTAGGGCAAGGAGTTGCCTAGGGGCTTGCCTCTGGAAGTTGAACCTCCCTTGGCCCCCATGGAAGTTCCCCCCATCTTGGACGTAACCTCTTCCTGGACCCTGAACGGGTCCTCCCTGCTACCTCCAACCTGGTTCTAGGCCCTCCTGAGCTCTCCGCTCCTCTCTCCTTCTTCCTTCATGAGGTCTCGAGCCATCTTGCTCCTTTGACTCCATCTCTGTTAGCTTCTCCAACTTCTTGACAAATGCCAGTTGGCCTCCTCCATGGATATCTCCTCTGCCGCCCTTTCCATCAGCTCCTCAAAAGAAAGGGGGGCCTTTCGAGTCAGGCTCATCTTGAAGAACCCCTTGCGCAACCCCACCGTGAATGCCATCTAGAGGGCATACCTTGGCATCTCTTGGACCTCCAGGATCTCCTCTTGAAACCTGTCAATGTAACGAGCCAGCGACTCCTCGGCCCCCTGCCTTATCAGGAAGATGGACTCAGGACTCCTCTTCCTCTTCTTGGAGGTGGAGAAGCGAAGTTGAAAGCTCCAGCTTAAGTCCTCGAACTCATAGATCGACCTCGGAGGGAGTTGATGAAACCAGTACCTTGCCTTCTCCTTCAATGTGAACGCAAAGAGGCGACATTTGAAGGCATCCATCATCAGCCTGATGGAGACGACATCTTCGAACCACTGTAGATGCTGGATGGGGTCATCCTTCCCGGTATAGTAAGCCATGTCTGGCTCTCGAAACCCCTCAGGAATGGGAGCTGAGATGATCAGCTCGCTGAAGGGTGACCCCCTAAGGGGTGGTCTCGCCATCTCCCCTTGCACGACCTGCTCGCCTTGAAGGCTGGCACTCGCCGGGCTGGAGAACAGCTCCCGACTGGTGAGGTCTCGCTCGACTCCATCTCACATCCTCTCCTTCCCTGGCCTTCTTCCTGGTGCACTTCCTTCTCCCCCCGCTTGGCTCATCTCTCCTAGACCCCTGGGAGTCGACTTGATGAGAGGGGGGGGGGAGCTAGCTCCTGGGGGGTCGGGGTGGAGCTGCCACCTTGAGGAGCAATGCTTCGCATCATCTCCATGACGCCTTGGATGGAGGCCATGAACTCTTGCCTCCCCACAAAGGGTCCTAGGCTGGGGAGCTCGCCGAGATCATCACTACCTCCCTGCCCTCCCATCATGACACTCTCCCGAGATCTTTTGTGCTGGTCACTCTCCACGCTCACCACACCAAAGTGTTGAAGCCAAAATTGACCTCTATGGAGTTCGGGGTCCCTAGAAAGGGGTGACCTCACACCTACTACACCCGAAGGAACGTCACGGATCAAAGATCAAGAAGCTAGAAACAGACCCTCGGCTCTAGCACGGAGGTCCCACCTCACTCCCGGAAGACCTTTGAGGTCTCCCCTACCTAGCCAATTCTTGAGCTAGGGTGCCTTGAAGGATGAAGAGAGAATGAAGAAGTGATCCCTCCAAGGCACCCCTAAGGGTCTATTTATAGTTCTCCAAATACCATGGGCCAAAATGCCCGAAATGCCCTTACGACAAATATGCCTTGGGCCAATAGAAAACAGCCACGCCGGGGGGTAAGGAGGTAATTCCCCCCGAGGGCAAAATGAAAACTGCGCGGGCAAGGGTGAGTCCCCGACCTTGACCAGTCTCGCCCCGCCAGGCCGCAGGCATGGGCGAGACCGTCGGCCACTGGCCGGTCTCGCCCTGATAGGCCGCGGGCAAGGGAGAGACCCCCGGCCACTGGCCGGTCTCGCCCCGCTAGGCAGCGGGCAGGGGCGAGACCCCCGGCCACCGGCCGGTCTCCCCCCGCTTGGCCGCGGGCACGGGTGAGACCGCCGTCCACTGGCCGGTCTCGCTCTGCCAGGCCATGGGCAGGGGCGAGACCCCCGGCCACTAGCCGGTCTCGCCCTGCTAGGCCGCGGGCAGGGGCGAGACCCCCGGCCACTAGCCAGTTTCTCCCCGCTAGGCAGCGGGCAGGGGCGAGACCCCCGGCCACTGGCCGGTCTCGCCCCGCTAGGCCGCGAGCAGGGGCAAGACTGCCGGCCACTGGACGGTCTCGCCCCGCCAGGGCGCGGGCAGGGGCGAGACCCCCGGCCATTGGCCAGTCTCGCCCCGCCAGGCCATGGGCAGGGGCGAGACCCCCGACCACTGGTCGGTCTCGCCCTGCTAGGCCGCGGGCAGGGGCGAGACCGCCGGCCACTGGCCGGTCACGCCCCGCCAGGCCGCGGGCAGGGGCGAGACCGCCGACCACTGGCCTGTCTCGCCCCGCCAGGCCGCGGAGAGGGGCTAGACCCCCGGCCACTGGCCGGTCTCGCCCCGCCAGGCCTGGGGCAGGGGAGAGACCCCCGGCCACTGGCCAGTCTCGCCCCGCCAGGCCGCGGGCAGGGGTGAGACCCGGCCACTGGCCGGTCTCGCCCCGCCAGGCCGTGGGCAGGGGCGAGACCCCCAACCAATGGCCGGTCTCGCCTCGCCCGGCCGCGGGCAGGGGCGAGACCCCCGGCCACGGGCCGGTCTCGCCCCGCTAGGCCGCAGGCAGGGGCAAGAACACCAGCCACTGGCCGGTCTCGCCCCGCCAGGCCGCGGGCAGTGGCTCGAACTGCTCAAAAGCTCATAAAACTCATCTAGTCCTGCGCCTGCCGGGAGGACCCCCACTCTGCGAATACGGGGTTGTACAATTTCGATGTTGGTTTGAGTTTTACTATTTACGGACTGTTTTTATTTCATTCCGCAAAATTTATTTTGGTTTTAGTTGGAACCGATTGGAACCGGACTAAACCACATAAAAGCATGCCGACGAGACGCGCACAAGCCGACTAGACATCGTGGCGAGTCTACACGTGAAGGAAGACGATAGATACTAGTCCACCGATCCTGAAAGAGACCGTCGAGGAGTGCGCAACTTAATTATTTCTATTTCGATGTTGTTTTGAATTTTTTGCAAACTGCTTTTATTTCATTCCGTCAAATTTAATTTTGGTTTTAATTGGAACTGCTTGGAACTAGACCAAATCACATATAATCGGACCGAACCATTAATGGCCGATTTGGTCTTGATTCTTGTTAAATCCTAACCGGAACCATTGACACGACAATTCCAAAAATTATGCTGGAACCAGAATCAGAACCGGTAAAACCAAATAGGGTTTTGGTTCTAACTAGAAGAATTGTTTTCTTTGTGGTTTGATTCACAGTATTAATGGAACCGGAACCGTGACAGCTCTACTCGTATATCATTCGCGCGCCTGCTCTCTTCCGGATCTATGCGTGTGGTCCCAACCGCCATATGGGTCTCAAGCACCGGCCGCCCGCTTGTCCTACCGGCGCACGGGCGGCCCTGGCCTTGGCCTCCCAGTGCTCGGCCGACCTCGACCATCCTCTGCAAGGCTGGCCAGCCTGTGGCTGTCCGATTCATAGGAGGCCACAACCTTGATCAGCCTCCATGAGGTCGGCCGCCAGGCGTACGAGCGGCCTCGGTCAACCACCTTGTTGGTTGTCATGCGCACGAGCAGCCCCGACCTCGGCCAGCCTTCGCTAGGTCGACCGCCCAGCGCCTGGGCGATCTCGGCAAACCACCACGAGGGTGGCCGCCCGACACCCTGGCAGTCTTGGTCAGCCTCCGCGGGATCGGCCGCCCCTTGGCCACACCGCATGAAATGGGTGAACAATTGACTAAATCCTCAGAGTTTTCTCAAGAGGGGTGGTGAATAGAGATTATTTTTTTAAATTTTAATTATATTTTCACTAAATTTTCATATACTCGGATTATCAACAAAAATTTATGTTATTTAATTATAAACACAGCACATCAAATAAGTAATCATAGAAAAATGCACAATCACAAAAGGCATAAGAAATATAGTGGTTCTCCAAAATCTGAGTACATTCACTCTATACCACCTTGGTAGGAAATCAATTATACTGTGTAACACCCTATTTTCTTGATTCAAGAATTTGGAGGTTCTAGAAGCTACCGCGTCGCGTTAGTTAGATACTTCCCGACGGTAGCCATTTTTCGTCGAGTGCATCGAGACGAAGATGTTGAGACAAAAGTGTTAAGACGAAAGCATTGAGTAGCTACTGCACGACAATATCTCTACCACTGGCGGTAGAGTGGTGGTGTGTGGAGGCTAGCAGATTAGTGAGCTGCCGTAGCACGATAGGTAGCTACTGCCCGATGGTAGCAGGCAGAACCAGTTTCGTAAGTGGTGATTTCTGGTCATCCGTTCTTCTTAAAATTTGATCGTATGGGCCAGAATCCTTCGTCTGTGAGCCCTAAGTAGGGTTGTGGGGTTCATTCCTCCCATTTTCTATCATTTAGGTTGAGAATTTAGGCTTTGAGAGAGAGAGAGAGAGAGAGCTTGCAGGAGGAGTTAGAGGCATCTTCCGCCATTGACGAAGCTCTGGAGCTCTATTTGTCGATCTGAGGCCAGATTCGTGGTGAGGGCTTGAAGGCGCACACTGCCATCCATGCAAATCAATATTTTCATGCCTAGGAAGAGGAATCAGAAGGTAACGACATTTATCCTTCTGGTTTTTAGGATGCGTACATAGCATCCATTTCATTTATGTTTTTATTCAGGCATTTTGGCACCAGATATAACACCCTAAATTTGACTATAGAACTTTTGGTCTCTCTCGCCAGACAACAATGGGTATCTCCGATGGCGATAATGATGACACTCGACGCCATAAAGCATTGAGTGAGTTAAACACACTCGACGCCTCTCGACGAATCATTGAGTAAGAGACCATCGTGTGGCGATAGTGCGTATCGCGCGGTGATAACCCAACTATCAACACTCTCAATGCCTTGAAGTGTTAAGTGAACTCAACGCACTCAATGCCAAAAATCGTTGAGTGGGCTACTAGCTTCGTTAATGCCAGGCGACAGTGTGTATCGCCTGGGCAATAACGTGAAAGCGTTGAGTGAGCACAATGCACTCAACGCCACAAAGCATTGAATGAGTTCAACACACTCAATGCCTGAAAGTGTTGAGTGAGATATTGGTTTGATGTCACATAAGAGATAGTGGATATCGCCAGACGATAGTGCCATGTGACATGGACACATTTCAGATGGCTGTTAACCTGTCAAAGAGTGGTGGTTGACTGGAGTCAAGCGGCTGAAGTCGATGTCCCCTGGCGACATCGATATCGCGCGTTGATAATGCCTACTTTGACTTTTCACATGATTTTGTAGCCACTCGTTTCTCTTGATGTATTAAGCCTGTGCCTATGATTAAGCTCGAAGTTACTTCTACAGAGTTGTACTAGAATGAGAAGTCATTCTCTTCTCATCTCTCTCTCTCTCTCTCTCTTTATTTCCTTTTGTGCTCTTGGAAGATAGATCTTATGAAGAGTTGGGCTGATCTTTGTGGGTTCTGAAGGAGATTCGATAATCAGAGGCCAAATCCGAGGCTAGATCCGCAAAGAGGAGAGCGACATGATCCTTTCCATCAGAGTAGAAAAGCTTCGTCATAGCTCCAAAATGGATTACAATGGTAATGATTTTCTCCTTAGACAAGTGAAGTCCTTCTTTTGGCATGCACATGGAATCCCTCACCAAAAGGTGGAAGAGTGAAGGGAATTTCATTCGGGTTGATACGCGATGTCCGTGATAAAGTTTCATATAGATCCGAAAATGCGCAGTACGGAATAGGCATGTTGTGTGAAGCCCATCTGGACAGGTTGATATGGATTAATGATGTTTTGATTTGCGTGCTGGAGAAGACTCCGTGGATAAGCGTGTAGGTAAACTTGTGAAATCCAAGGCCTAGGGGTGTGCAGGGGACTGCAATAAAGTATTGGAGTTAATCTCTAGGAAAACCCCAAATTAGGGAAGCAATGAAACTCTGTTCCTTATTGCTCGGCGATAGTGAGTATCGCCCCACGATAGATCTTAGTGAGCTATGTAGCCTATCTTTGGGAGACCCCTGGGCTACTAATGGTAAGGCCTGTCTCCAGGAGACTTGAGGGTCGTTATTGTTTGTTAGCAGGAACTTTAAATGTTCTTCTTGGGCACAAAGGAAATGACGATCCGCATCATGTCACTGCCATGAAGGTTTTGGATTTCGGCGCATGACGGTTTGAGCAATGAGCAAGGTTGACCTGCACCCACCTTATGACGATCAACTTAAAGCGCATCACTGGATTGAATTTCAAAGTAACAGAACTCCTTTGACGTTGTTGACTCATACGAAGAAAAGAGAGAAATGCTCAAGTGTTGCCATCAAGTCACTAGATAGAGAATTATGGTGGGGCCTAAAACCTCGGCATACCGATAATATGCCCTGAGTGCACGAGCCGTGTGGCTGTTAAGTTTGCATCTGTGGTGAATAATTATTGTCACTTTGTATACATGTTATTCCTATAGGGATGGAATACCGCTGCCCCTGTTATGGGATAGGGTCGTCATAAATTAGTCGACTAAATGCTGACCATTGCCTTATTTTCCATCCTTATTGTGGACTGTCACTGTGCAGGTGCTGGAGAGCCGAGCGGGAAGTAGTGAGCTAAAGCCCCAGAAAATCTATGTCGGCCCTCAAAGGCCAAGCGAAGTTTATTGCCTTTATGTGTTGTCGGCCTGCGTGCTGATGTCTGTAATCCACACCATGTAAAGAGTAAATGTAAGGCCTTATGTCCAGAACGGTTTTGATCACTATTTACTGGCGTCGGGCGACAGTGACTATCACTGCCGACGATAGTGACTTTTGTGTCTTTTCGTAATAAACATTCCAATGGTATTATATTGGACATTCCTGCTATTACTTGAGTTCAAAAAGTTAATCGTGAAGCATCCGTTAGAATGCTCTGAGTTAGGATGTGTGTAGTTTTTTATATTAACATGTAACTTCACTGACTGTCCGTGGAATATGGTGTGGGGCCCCGACAGGACCCTCTATTATATTTCATGTGACAGATGGAGGTGTTACAATTTTGGTATCAGCTTGTCTGTGTCTTTCTCCACTAAATTCGTGGTCGAATTCTATTGAGGGGTGGCGAGCACGTGTTCGTGCTTACCGTCATAACATAAATGAACTCAAGAATGTCCACTTAGTAATGTAAAGACACATGTTTTAGGGACTTGTGTGTTCCTATAATTACTTTTGGCAATATTCTTAGTTGCTTAATTGTTTGTTTCACATTGTAGGCGACTAGAAGTGGTGCAGGGCAACAGAAACCCCAGCGCTCGGTGGAGAGTAGTGCACCAAATGAGGTGCCAAAACCTCCTCCTTCTGCAGAAACTATACGGTTGGTTGTTGAAGCTGTGTTCGCAATTATCAACACGCAACCAGGAGGTCAGAGACATCCTCCTACTCCTGTAGTGGTCCAGGAACTGGTTGGCATAGTTGAGCACGTAGCAGTGAGACAAGTGGTCGTTGATCCAGTGCCCGCAAGGTGAGTGAAGGAGAAGCAATCGAAACACATTATGAGTTTTAATCCTCCCGCGTTTATGGGTACTGGAACCCCGACACAAGCCGAACATTGGCTCTCAAGAATAAAGAGAGGCCTGACGGCAACTGAAACGGAGGAGTGACAAAAAGTCACCGTGGCTACATTCCTGTTAGATGGTGAGGCGATACTATGCTGGGATGAGCTGGAGATGCACCAATTTGCCAGTCGATCGTTGATCGAAATCTCAATGGAGGAGTTTTCAAGGTGTTTTCTAGTGAGATACCTTCCATCAGCATGACGAATTATGATGGAGAACCAATTTCAAAGGCTAACTCAAGGCGAGAGGTCTGCGGATTACTACTTGCACGAGTTTACCACATTGGGAAGGTATGCTATCTTTACGTTTGTAGATGAGGAATGAAAAAAATAAGTTCTATGAAGGGCTAAGTGATGACCTACGGTTGCTTCTCTCAGGACCGATGACGCAGGAAGTTTTGCCCTGGTCAATACGGCCCGCTCCATCGAACTGGATATGAAGAGCGTACAACATCAGAATGATTTAGCAGTGAAGATGTCATAGTTCAAGGAACCTAGTTCTTCGAAGTCTGGATATCGATGCTGGAACAAGAAGCAGAGAAATTCAGAACCGGCTCCTTCTTCTGTTACGTCTAGAGCAACATCTGGGAAAGGTCCACTGATTTGTTACACATGTGGTAAGCCAGGTCATATGGACCGCGAGTGTCGAAGTGGACCGCCAAAAATAGAGAAAAAGATGGGCGTGTCTTATGCTGAAAAGGGAAAGGTAGTGGTGGAGTCAACTGCATCTTAAGCGCAACCCCGAGTATATAATCTTCGCCAACAGGAGGCCATAAAGCAAAGTTACGTCATAACATGTATGAGTTAAGATACAGTTTTTACTGCTTTCCATACTTAGTACCTTGTTCATTGCGTGTGTATAATTTGTTTATGTTAGGCTTTGTCCTGATTCGGGACTATTCGATGAGAGCACTGTTCGATACAGGTGCTTCACATTCGTTTCTATCTGAGTACTTCATGTCGCGAATCAGAGTGCCTACTTATGTGCCTACAGATAGACTAAAGGTGTTGTTGCCTAACAGATGCTTGATGTATACAGATAGGTCTTGCTTTGTGGAGGTGTGGATAGGAAGTCGGGATTTTGGATTAGAAGCAACTATGCTACCGATATCTAAGTTTGATGTGATCTTTGGTATGGACTGGCTCTCGGAGCAGCGTGCATGTATAGATTGCAAGTCAATGGAAGTCACGCTGGGACATAATACTGAGATTGAGACTAAATTCACTGGTATGCGAGGATCGAGAAAGATATTGATATCAACTCTCCAGGTAGTCAAGGCAGTTCGGAAGGGCGCGAAATTGTTCTTCATGCTTTTGGACGCTGTTGAGTAGAAGACCAGTGTGATTGATGTTCCTATTGTATCAGAGTACGTTGATGTGTTTCCTAAGGATCTTCCGGGGTTACCTCCCCAGTGGGAGATTGACTTCGCTATTAAGTTGGTGCCATGTGTGAAACCTGTGGCCCACTCGCCGCATCATGTTGCACCAAAGGAGATGGCGGAACTAATGGTTCAATTTCAAGAGTTGTTGGAGCAAGACTATATACGCCCAAGTATGCCACCTTGGAGCGTACTGATCCTCTTTGTGAAAAAGAAGGACACAAGCTTGTGGCTATGCATTGACTATCGAGAATTGAACAAACTGATGGAGAAGAACAAGTATCTGATTCCAAGGACTGATGACTTATTCGATCAGCTAGTGGGATCAACTGTCTACTCGAAGCTGGATTTAAAGTTTGGCTATTATCAGTTGAGGATTTGGGAATGTGACATTTCCAAGATAGTGTTTGATATACGCTACGATCATTATGAGTTCACTGTAATGCGGTTTGGGCTAACAAATGCGCCATCGGTGTTCATGGACCTAATCAACCGAACATTTCAAGAGTACTTGGACTTATTTGTAATTATCCTATTGACAAAATTTTAATGTACTCTCAATCTGAAGAAGATCATGTGAACCATTTGAGGATGGTGTTGCATACCCGGAAAAGAAACAAGCTCTATACCAAGTTCTCAAAGTGTGAGTTCTGGTTGTCGTCAGTGGCTTTTTTTGGCCTTGTGGTAAGTGGAGAAGGCATTGCGGTGGATCCAGCAATGATAGTTGCGATACGGGAGTGGCCGATTTTGTCTTTTGTGCCTGAAGTTCGGAGTTTCCTTGGACTTGTGGACTACTACAGGCGCTTCGTAGAAAACTTATCGCGGATAGTATTGCCTCTCACCACACCGATGAGGAAAGATCAGAAGTTTGTTTGGACGCCGGAGTGCGCATGAGCTTTTGAGGAGCTGAAAAGTCGTCTGACTACGACGCTAATCTTGACGTTGCCATGTGGTTCATACAGCTATGAAATTTATAGTGATGCATTAGGTAGCGGCTTAGGCTGTGTTTTTCTTTAGTTTGGAAAGGTGATAGATTATGGCTCACGCTAGTTGAAAGTGCATGAGTGGAATTATCTTGTCCACAACTTGGAGTTGGCGGCAGTGATATTTGCACTTAAATTATGGCGTCACTACTTATATGGCATGAAAGTTGACATCTTCACGGACCATAAGAGCCTTAATATCTCTTGGATCAGAAAGAGCTAAATATGCGACAACGTAGGTGGATGGAGTTCCTCAGGGAATACACCTTTGATATTCATTATACTCCCGAGAAAAGGAATGTGGTCGCAGATGCCTTGTGTTGGCGGACTCTGGCAAGGGCAAATTGGTTGCAGATGCATGATGAGCGTCTGATCCAGGAGTTGGAGGCCCTCGAGATTTCTTGTATTGACAAGAAAGCTACTGCAAATGTGTGCCTAAACTGGACGAATGTACAGTATGACCTTGCAGATAGGATTTAGCGAGCAATGAAACTAGATGAAAGTCTATAACGCTATGCAATGGATGGGTGAAATTCCCAATTCTCCATGGAAGACGGCCTTTTGAGAAAAGATGGTCGTTTGTGCATCCCAAGTGTAGGTAAACTATGAGAGGAATTGATGTATGAGGCACACTTCACGAACTACTCAATTCACCCAGGGAGCACGAAAATGTACAAGGATATGAAGAAAGTGTTCTGGTGGCCAGGTTTGAAGAAAGACATAGCCCATTACGTGGCAAAATGTCAAACTTATGGCTTAGTAAACGCTGAATGCCAGAAACCTGTAGGTTTCCTGAAGTCGTTACCAATCCCGATATGGAAGTTCGATGACATTTCTATGGATTTCATGCATGGACTGCCGAGATCTCAGAGCGGAAACAATGCCATATGGGTGATCGTCGACTGGTTAATAGAAGTGTCATACGTCATACCAAATAGGAAGGATGATTCAGTGGAAATATTGGCCATGCTGTACGTGGATAACATTGTATGATTGCATGACGTGGCCCGTAGCATAGTTAGTGACCGAGATGTGCGTTTTACTTCAGGGGATTGGAGGCTAATCTAGCAGCTGTTGAGCACCAAGTTAAAGTTCAGTACAACCCTCCATATACAAACGGATGGTTAGACCGAGCAAACCAACATAATAATGGAGGATATGCTTCGTATATGAACCCTAGATTTCGGGAAGAGGTGGGAAGACCACCTCTATATGATTGAGTTCGCCTACAATAATAGCTATCAAGCTAGTACTTAGATGGCGCCCTTTGAAGATTTATACGGTCGGAAATGTCGTACACCTTTAGCTTGGGAGAAAACACGCGAGTCTAAGTTATATAAGAATAAGGAGGTCGAAGATGTTAATTCAACAATACGCTTTATTCAAGAAAGTCTATTAACGGCCCAAGATAGGCAAGCGAAGTACTACAACGCCAAACACTGAAACGTGGAATTTGCAGTCGTCAATTTGGTATATTTGAAGATCAAGCCATTCAAAGACGTATCCGGGATACGACGCTTTAAAAAGTTGAGTCTGAGGTATCTTGGCCCATTTGAAGTGGTTGAACGATTTGGAGAAGCTGCCTATCGATTGGCCTTTGGCAGAGCCAAGTGATTTGCACGATGTGTTTCACATATCGGTGCTACGCAAAGCTGTGAAAGAGCCAACTCAAGCAATTATTGCTGATCAATTATCAGTCGATAGTCGGCTAACAATGAAAGTTAGGCCCATTCGAATCGAGAATATGGAGATCAAACAACTGTGAAACAAGACAATCAGGATGGTCAAGGTCCGGTGGGACAACTATGGTCGTGAAGAGCGGACATGGGAGCATGAGTAGACCATGCTTGAGGAATATACCGAGTTGTTTATATAGTGATGTTTTAATATAGGATGTTGAATGTTATAACAAATAAGTTGTTTTATTTTTCCCTTATAGATGTATAAAATTTCGCGATGAAATTTCTATATGGAGAGGAGGGTTGGAACAACTTAAATTTGACAGTAGAACTTTTGGTCTCTATTGCTAGACAATAGTGGGTATCGCCGGCGGCGATAGCGATGACACTCGATGCCATAAAGCGTTGAGTGAGCTAAACACACTCGATGCCTCTCGACGAATCATTGAGTAAGATACTATCGTGTAGCGATAGTGGGTATCGCGCGGCAATAGCCCAGCTCTCAATGCTCTCAACGCAGTGAAATGTTGAGTGAACTCAACGCACTCGACACCGAAAAGCATTGAGTGAGCTACTAGCTTCGTTAATGCCGAGCGATAGTGGTTATTGCCTGAACAAAAGAAGGAATGCGTTGAGTGAGCGCAATGCAGTCAATGTCACATAGCGTTGAATGAGTTCAACACACTCAATGGCTGAAAGCATTGAGCGAGCTATTGGTTTGATGTTGCGTAGGAGACAGAGGATATTATCAGGCGATAGTGTCACGTGACATGGACACGTACCAGATGGCTATTAAGCGGCCAAAGCGTGGTGGTTGACTTGATTAAAGTGACTGAAGTCGATGTCGCCAGGCGATATCGATATCGCGCGGCGATAACGGCTACTTTGACTTTTTAGCTGATTTTGCAGCCACTCTTTTCTCTTGATCTATTAAGCCTGTGGCTGGGATTGAGCCCAAAGTTACTTATACAGAGGTGTGCTAGAATGAGAAGTCTTTCTTTTCTTATCTTACTCTCTTCATTTCCTTTTGTGCTCTTGGAAGAAAGAGCTAAGGAAGAGTTGGGATGATCTTTGTGAGTGTTGAAGGAGATTCGATAATCAAAGGCCAGATCTGAGGCAAGATCCGTGAAGAGGAGAGCGATGTGCTCCTTTCCATCTGCATAGAAAAGCTTCACCATGGCCCCAAAACAGATTACAAGGGTAACGATTTTCTCCATGGACGAGTGAAGTCCTTCTTTTGGCATGTGCATGAAATCCCACACAAAAAGGTGGAAGAGTGAAGGGATTTCCATTCGGGTTGAGGCGTGATGTCCCCGGTAGATTTGTATATATATCCGAAAATACGCAGTACGAAATAGGCATGTTGTGTGAAGCCCATCTGGACAGGTTGGTCTGGATTGGTGATATTTTAATTTGCATTCCGGAGAAGACTCCATGTAGGTGAACGTGTGAAATCCAGGGCCTAGGTGTGTGCAACGGACTGCAATAAAGTACTGGAGTTAATCTCTAGGAAAACCCCAAATTATGGAAGCAATGAAACTCTGTTCCTTATAGCTCGGAGACAGTGAGTATCGCCCGACGATAGCTCCTAGTGAGCTATGTAGCATGTCTTTGGGAGACCCGTGGGCTACTAATTGTAAGGCCTATCTCCAGGAGACCTGAGGGCCATTATTGTTTGTTAGCAGGAACTTCAAATGTTCTGCTTGGGTACAAAGGAAATACCGACCCGCGTCATGTCACTATCATGAAGGTTTCAGCTTTCGGCGCATGACGGTTTGAGCAACGAGCAAGGTTGACCTGCACCTACCTTATGACGATCGACTTGGAGAGCGTCATTGGATTGAATCGCAAAGTAATAGAACTTCTTTGACATTATCAACTCATAGGAAGAAAAGAGAGAAATGCTCAAGTGTTTCCATTAAGTCACCAGACTGAGAATGATGGTGGGGCCTGAAATCTCGGCACACCGATAATGTGCCTTGACTGCACGGGGTGTGTGACTATTATGTCTGCGTCTGTGGTGAATGATTATTGCCACTTTGTATACATATTATGCATGTAGGGAAGGAATACCGCTGCCCCGGGTATGGGGTAGGGTCGTTATAAATTGGTCGGATAAATGCTGATCGTTGTCTTGTTTGTCATCCTTGTGGTGGACTGTCACTGTGTTAGTGCTGGAGATCCGAGCGGGAAGTAGCCGGCTAAAGCCCCAGAAATGCTATGTCGGCCCTCGAAGGCCAAGCGAAGTTTATTGCTTTCTTGTGTGGCCAGCCCGCGTGTCGTTGTCTATAATTCACACCATGTAAAGAGTAAATGTAAGAGCTTAAGGCCAAAGTATTTTTGATCATTGTTGACTGTCGCCGGGCGATAGTGACTATCACCGCCTGCGATAGTGACTTTTGTGTCTTTTTGTAATAAACATTCCAGTGGTATTATAGTGGACATTCCTGTGATTTCTTGAGTTCAAAAGGTTAATCATGAAACTTCCGCTAGAATGCTCTGAGTTATGATAACTGTAGTTTTTGATATTAACATATTACTCTGCCAACTGTCTGTGGAATATGGTGTCTGGCCCTGGCTGGACCCTCTATTATATTTCATGTGACGGATGTAGGTGTTACACCAGATCTCTCAAATGAGAGGGGTTCAGGTTACTATGGTTCAAGAGGAGCCACCGGGTCGATTGAGTCTGTCCCTGACATATTGTTGCATTAGTGAACCGCTTCGTTAGAGGATTAGGGATTGTGGGTGAAACCATAATCGCGACCGGTGGTCCAATTTGATGATGTTGCTTGGCGTGCACTGCAGAGATTTTTGCTAGAATTCTGATTGCGGCGAATATGCTGTTTGTGATGCCCTCTTTTTCATGTGAGAATGAATGATGATTTATGGCGGCTGATGGCCCGCGAACAGGCTCATATTATGGTTGGTTTGATGAGTCGATCGCCGCGAGCTTGCTGGATGAGGCAAGTGCACCTATCGTAAGTAGTACTCGATATTTGGGGGAATAACGAGGTCGTATTGTTCTCGGGGTCGGGTTGACTATTCTTACTGCTCCAGGAGGACTATTATTTTACTGAAAGTAAGATGGAGATTTTAATTAAGTAAATACGGAAAAAGTAAAAGAGCGAAAAAACGATTTAGAAAAATTCGATGAAGGGTTAACGCTCGGCATCGAATCAGATTATGACAAAAATAACTTTTAATAATTAGAGGACTTAGTTTTCAAATTAATTAAAGGCAACTTAGCCGTGGAGGTTCCACAAATGTGAGCGCACTTATCTCTAGGAATATTGCTCACCTGAACGCTAAGACTATTCGACCGAACGTTAGTCCGATGAAGGATTCCTCTTAACGCCCGCTTTACGCTAAGAACCCCGCTATTGGGTGGGGAACTCAATCCAGTAGAATTACGCTTGTCCTCTCTCGAGGGTATGCATACAACTCTATTTACCCAGGGGTGATCTGTCCATACGCACGGCCTCTCGGCTAGCTAGCGTATGGATAACAGAAATAGGGCCCACACATCGATTTGTGGTCCTATACGTCGTTAAGCCGGGGCAAACCTTAAGTGGTTAAATTAAAGTGAAAATAAAGAGCTTTACTTATTTCAAATCATTTTAAATGTCCCAATGCTCTTTGATGCCGAGGCTAATAGCGATTAGCCACACATCAGTATGAGGACGGCTTTATAATTTGATGAGGCGCGAGTTCGAGACTAAACGCTAAAGGATTATAAGAAGAGGACATAAAAAAAATAACAAACATTTAGAAAGTTGAAAAGTTAGCTAAAAAGAACTCACGCACACTTCAAATTATAAATAAACAGAAACTAAGTTACAAAAAATGAAAATTACAAGTCCTACTCAAACGAGTAGCCAGTAAATAAAGGGCACGCCATTTAACTCTTAACGAGTAGGCGGAAATAAATACAATTACAAGTACTGCTCAAAAAAATACCGAGAAATAAAGACCTGCCATTTAACTCAAATGAGTCGGCGGAAATAAAGAAAATTACAAGTCCTACTCAAACGAGTAGGCGAGAAATAAAAACACGTCATTTAACTCTTAACGAGTGGGTGGAAATAAATGCACACACGCACGCACTCTACATAAATTGAAAGAAAGCAATGAAACAAAGCTTGAAAATTTATCTCCTACACACACACACTCTATATAATTGAAGAAAGCAATAAAATAAAGCATGAAAATTTAACACCTACACTCACACACTCTTCATAAATTAAAGAAAGCATAAAGATTATTCTCATACACTCACACACACAACATGAAATCTTAAAGAGCAAAATGAAATCCTAACTCCAACACTCACACACACAAATTTGAAAACAAAATGAAAGTTACCTAAAAATTAAAACTACTACTTTTTTATACTCACATTTTACTAAAAACAAATAAAAAGAATAAATTAGAATTTTAAGAGAACAAAAGTTTTTCAAAACAAATCAAAAACCAAAGTTCTTTAAAAATTAAAATAACGAGTTTTTCATTCTTATGTTTTCATAAAAACTATTAAAAAGTGAAAAGAAAATAAAAATAACAAAAAAAAGTTTTACAATCCTACAAAAAAAAGCTAAGTAAAAAAAAATCAAAATCACTTTCAAAACTCTTTTATAAATACATAAGAATGAAAGCATAAGGTTCTTAAGAAAAGGACATGATGAAAAAGAGAAACTTATCATACCACATTTGATTTGGAAATGAAATCTACTACAAAACCTAACATGAAGACAAGTTAAAAACACGAAAAATAAACATGTTACACTCATACACACACGCACACACACTTTTCATAAAGAGAAAAACAAAGGAGAAACTAAGGATAAAATGAGAAGAAAAGTGGGCACATAAGTTCATTCCAAAGCTATTTAAGAAGATAAAAACTAACATTTTTATTGATTAAAATAGACTATTACAAAACTATTACAAAGCTAAAGCTAAAGCAAAAACAACATGAAAGGAAGGGGGAGAAATCTCCTTACATAGCAAAGGAATCCACAGATGCAGCCCACAAAACACATTAAAGTGGCTCAAAAATGTGAACCCTTGGTCATTATAGAAGTGGGGTATTTATAGGGAAAACAAAATCTAAGTACACGCCCTCCGACACGAGCGTGTCGGCGGGCGTGTCAATACAGTTTACGATGGCGGCCGGCGATTTGACGACAAAGTTGACTTCGGGTTGAAGACGTGGCGGTCACGCCCTGTTTAACGGGCATGACGTTGGGCGTGTCGGGGAGGTAGAACTGGGTGCGGGTTGCGTCAAAAGTCGCCACGCGGGTCTTTTTGAGCCAGGTGGAGGGGTCACGCCCCAGGTCATGGCGTGACTCTGGGCATGTCGGTTGGTGTCTGCACTCGACAAATGTCGAGCGGGAAATGTCGAGTTGAAAAATCGTCGAGTTGTTGGAGAATCGTCGAGCGCGAGTTTGTCGAGCGGAAATCGTCGAGCAGAATTTCGTCAAGCGGGAAGAGGTGTCACGCCCTAGGTCACGGGCGTGACTCTGGGCGTGTCGCGGAGGTATCGATGATCGTCGAATGGAAAGTAGAGCTGAAATCATCGATCGGAATTTATCGAGCTGAAATCGTCGATCGGAAATCGTCGAGCTGAAATCGTTGATCAGAAATTTCGCTTTAAAAATCGCTGATTCCACGGGTTTGATGAATCACGGCCTGGTTACGGGCGTGACCTATAGGACACGGGCGTCACATGTCAATTTTTGACAATTTCCTGAAAAATTTCAGAAATCAAAATTAAGTTAGGTTACGCAAATATTTACAAAAAGAGACATATTTATAAACAAAAATAACTAAAAATTATGAATAAGAACTAAAATGATATAAATAAAGTACTAAAATATGCGTATATTTATAATTCATCAAATACCCTCATACTCAAGCTTTTGCTATTCCAGAGCAAAAGTTTGAGGTGAACTTATAAGGAATAGAAAAAACTCTAAGTTTAGCTACCGCTTAATCAATTATAAGAGAGATCTAAATAAATATACGGGGTATAAGAGTTAAGTCCTAAAATTATGTAGATGATTTAAATAGTGCAAAAGTTTTGGCCAAAAGACTTCTTGATGTAATCAAATAGAAAACAATAATTGTATTGGTTAGATTAACAAAAATAGTTTGGAATTATATGAACTTTTAGCTTATAGGAGTTTTACCGGAAATAATGTAATTTACAAATTATGCTCTCAAAAAGATTTTTGAATTAATTCTAGAATCCTGAAATTGGCTAAGGGGATTGATGTTGGTTTATGAAGAGGGTTTTGATTTTGAGGTGAGGTAATTTTTTCTCGAACCTCCATTTTTTTTCTTTTTGGATTATTAGGAAAATGAAATCTTATTTTCCTAATATCATTTTTTTTCTATTCAACTTCATAATAAAATTAACCCAATGTATATGTGTAGGAGTAATGAATTTTATCCTCTAACTCCATAACATATAATCTTTTTAAATTATTGGGTGCCTATGTTTACGGAATGAAATCTTATTCCAATTGACATAGGATCTTTTATGGATAAAAAATATTTCATGCCAAGTAGGTCATGATCGGTAAGGGGAGAAATGAAAACTAGAATTTTAATTAAAAACAATTTTGAGAGCAACCTTAATAAATTGTACGCTCTAATTTTTCAGAAAGCTAAAAGTAAATATAATTGAATTCTATAGTCGTTATTTTCTAACATAGTATACGTGCTCCTATCAATGAAAAATTAGAAGTAGTGTCTAAAATGAGTTTGCTATTTTTAACAAAGCACAATGAATTCTTTAAAATAGAACCCTGGCTATTTAAATTTTTCAATCAAAAATTAACAAACGAATAACAAATAGAGAATTAATAAAATTCACATATAAATAAACTCAAAACAAAATTTTTGGATAACAGGGAAGTTAAGGATGGAATATTTGATTTATTTATTTCAAAACATTTTTTTTTATTTTTATAGTTTTTATCATAATTTTTTTGTGTTTTTCATTTATTATCTTTTTTTTGTATTTTTGTTTTGTTTTACTCAATTGTTTTTGAATTTTTTGAACTATTATCTTTTTTTTTGATTTTTAAGTTTATGTCTTTAATATATACATAAAAAGTTTTTTTGTATTTTTTTAAGAAAATTTTCATTCTATTTACAAAGATTGGGAGAAAAAGAAAAGTTATTTATAAGAATGAGAGGGAAGCGGAAGGGGGAGAGAGAAGATTATTTACATAAAAATATTTACAAAGAAAAATATTTATAAAGTGAAACTAAATATTTTTTTGAATTTTTGTTTTATATTTTTTTTTGGAATTTTTGTTTTATAATTTTTTTGGAGTTTTTGTAAAAAAGAAAGAAAAAGAAAATGATAAATTTCATCAATTTCCAGCAAATAGTTTCTTCCTAATAAATTTCAAAGTACATAATACAAATTACCAATTTGTTAATGAAGTATCCAAAATAAAAATCCTAAATTCATAATAAAATCTCCAGAGCTTGTACTAACCCTAAAAACTACTCAACCCAAATCTCATCATTTTTCAAAGGGTTTTTGTGACATTTTCTATCCCTATAAATTTTTGTGCCCTAGGCTAGGGTTATGGTTTTGAGGGGGTTTAAGTCTTCCAAATACCATAAAATTTTAACCAGAGAACTATACTAATCTTATGGTCCTCTCCACAAAGTTTCAATTCAATCCATGGTCATTTGACCCTATGATCTTCAAACCCTAAGAATCCCCATTAAGGGACTTGCCCTAGGGTTCTAGGGCTACCCTACACTTAACCACCCCAAATTCCATTGGAGGGTGAGTTATACTATAAAAGGTCTGTGGCCAAAATATAAACCTCTGTTGAGGAGATTTGACCACTCAAAACCCAAAGGGGATGCTTGACCTATTTAACCCTAAAAGGGGTCAACCTAGGGTTGGATCAATGCCTAACCAAAATATCTCCAAATGAGATGAAAATTTTACCAGAGTCCTAACCTGCCCGCTAAGACCTCCCACCGAAATGTGGGGGGATTTTCAGGAGTTTAGGACACTTAATTAATTTATTCATGGATTATTAAATTTTACTAAAAACTATAGAAAAATCTTCTCTAAAAATTCTGACTTTTGGACAGGCCCTAGGTATAGCTAGGGTAGACTCCCTGCCAAAAGTTCAATTAATTTGGACCAAGTATGAAGTGTGGGCACTCAGTTTAATGTCTGCCTTGGCCTAGGTATAGGTCCCACCAGAATGGGTACCCTGGTCAAACCAAGCACCTAAATGGGTTCAAATAAATTTAAGCATAAAATAGACACCTAGGGCTACAAGTTTCATGTTGGTGTCTTTTTCAGTAGAGGAGCATAGTTATTTTTAAATATTAAATCCATTAAATACAAAATACTGTGACATAATGAAATAATCAGGAATATTAATACTATAGTTTTAGATCTGGTATGGCACGAATCTTGGCGCAAGATGGACGGGATCCGTTCATCTTCTACCTTGAGCCGAAGACCAGGATTAGTTTCTCCTGGGCCGACTTCAAACACTTGCCGCCGGCCATTCAGCCACCTCCACGGCCAGCCACCGCCACCACCACCTCCATTGAGGTGGTGGCTGTCGCTAGGCGGCGGCTTGGCCGCTGGAGGCCCCTTTTTCGGTGATCCCGACAGGTGAAAATTCATGGAAAATCCATGAAATTCTGAACTTGGATCTGGCTCAATCGAGCACGAACCTTGGCCCCTAAGATTCCTAAGATCTACCCATGAAAGATGGTGTGGAAGAGGACCTGTTGAGAGGGCTGGAGTCGAGTTGATCCCCGTGTTGCCATGGCGATGGTGGCGGCGATCGGGTTTCTGCAACAACACAGTGGGGTGGCTCGATTTCTTCAGGTAAAGGTTGGGAAATCTTCCTCTCGGCCCACTGAAGGTGTTTAAAGCCTCAGATGGGGAGGGGAGAGGATGGATCTTCAATGGCCATTAAGGCCATTAATGGCTACATTCGGCCATGGTAGAGGGGGCTGAAACAGGCCCTTGGTGGCCAGGGAAATGGCTGGAAACTTCTCCCATTCCCTAGGGGAGTTGAATCCAGCCATTAAAGGTGGCCTTTGGCCTCCCCTTGGCCGAGACTCTTCCTTCCTCCTTTTCCATTTTTTCTCTCATCCATAACCATGGGGATGAATCTCACTCTCTCTCCTAGTCACCAAGTTGACTTGGTCAATCTGGAGGTCTATTGGCAGCCCATCCATACACATCATCAACTAAAGAACCACATGAGGAGGCTTGAACTTGGGCTAGCCTATTTGGGCTAGGTTGACCCAAGGTAGGCTTGGGTTGACCTTGGTCAACAAGGCCATTTAGATTGACCCCAATGGGTCCCTGGTGACCCATTGGCCTCCCCTAAGGTCTAGGAAGGGTTATGTAGGGTTAGCTTGCACTTTGGAGGTCACCTACCCTTGGTAAGGGCTCTTTGACCAGATTAGGGGCCTAAGTTGACTTGGGTCAACTTGGTCTCTAGGGCTGAACCCAATGTGTCCTTGGTGACCCATTGACCTCACTTTAGGGTTATGAGGGCATGGGTGGGGTCCACTTGGCTAGGGGAAGGTCAATTGACCCTAAGTAGGCTAGTTTGAGCCATTTAGGGTTAGGGTTGACTTGGGTCAACTTAGTCTCTTCGATTGACCATAATGGGTCCTTGTGGCTCTAATGGGCCTCCCAAAGTGTTTGGGGGTGTTGTGGTAGGGTCCTGGGGTCAAGGTGTAGCCCCATGGTCATCGTAAACTATTGTTTAGAACTCTACTATTTGCAGACCATGATGATTTCCAACTTCATGCCTAAGCTCACTTGGTCTTCTTAAGCTTCCTAGGGTTTTGTCATGATGTAGTCATGAACAAAAACACTCTTAGGGGTCTAGTTGGAAATGAGATGTTACAAATCCCAATAAACAAAACAAAGATTTTGTCCCCGAAATCAAGGTTAAGCTTACGGGCATTTCTATCGAAGAAAAAGGAAGCTTGTAACATCCCATAAGAAGTGAATGATTACATCTCGACGCCATGTTTATTAAGTGGGTTTTAAAGGGAAACCTAAATCTATGACCAATTCGCCCAATTGGCAAAGTCAAGATCCCAATAAATAAAAGATTAGCCTCTACTCTTCCTAGAGCAGCCCTACTAGTGTAAAATATGAAAGTAAATTGAACATCTTGAGAGGTTGTGAGGTATAACTGACTGAACAGCTCTGGATACTTTTGTCGAATTAGGTCCTGCGGTTCCCAGGTATGCTCCTCCTGGCCGTGGTTTCTCCACAGGACTTTGACTAACGGAACCTTTTTGCGACGCAAGATCCGTACTCCTCGGTCATCGATCAGAACCGGCTCCATGTGAACTGACCGGTCTGAGGCTACCCGTCCATCTGTGGTCAAAATCTGCTGCTCCGGGCATAGTAGAGCCCTCCTAAGAGAAGAAATATGGAACACGTCGTGTAAGTCCATCAGCTCCGGTGGCAACTCAAGCCTATAGGCTAGGGGCCCGATCCGCTCCAGGATCCTGTAAGGTCCCATATACTTAGGGTTGAGCTTCTTTTTCCGACCACATACTCGTGAAACTCTGTGCATGGGTCGAATCTTCAAGAAAACCCGATCTCCCACCTGAAACTCTACCTGACGGTGTCGGGCATCATAGTACTTAGCCTGTCGGCTCTGTGCTTCCAGCATCCTGTCCTGTATCAGTCGCACCTGAGCTTCAGTGTCCTCGACAAAATCCGACCCCAATGCCTTCAGATCCTCATCCTGAAACCATGAAAGTGGAGTCCTGCATCTCCTTCCATACAGGGCTTCATAAGGAGCCATACCTATGATGGACTAGTATCTGTTGTTATACGAGAACTCGACCAGTGGTAAAAGCTTCTCCCAAGGTTTGTTTCAATCCAGGATGCATAGCCTTAGGAGGTCCTCCAATGTCCGGTTGGTACGCTCTGTCTGCCTGTCCGTCTGGGGATGAAATGTTATGCTGAAGGTTAGCCACGAGCCTAAGTAAGCTTGCACGGATCTCCACTCCCTGGATGTGAACCGGCCATCCCGATCAGACACAATCGTCCGGGGCACCCCGTGGTAACGAATGAACTGCTCTACGAATCTCCGCACCAGTACCCCATCCGAGTCATCTTTCCTGATTGGAATGAATCCGGCCACCTTTGTCAGCCGGTCGACGATGACCCAAATCGAATCATTTCCCATCCGTGATCGGGGAAGGCCATGAATGAAATCCATCGCAATGTCCTCAAATTTCCACTCCGACACCGGAAGTGGCTATAGCAATCCCGCGGGGTTTCTGCACTCCGCCTTCACTGGCTGGCAAGCCTCACAATGTGTCACAAAGTATGTAATGTCTTTCTTCATCCCCGACCAGAACATCATCTTCTTCAAGTCTGTCGTCATCTTGGTGATCCCCGGGTGTATAGAATATCTGCTACAATGTGCTTCTGCCATGATATCCTCCCGAATCTAATCTCCTGCGGGTATGTAGACCCTGCCTCTGAAACATAGCAATCCATCCCTCAGTGAATAATCTCCCGTCGAACCCTCCTTCAAGGCTTGGAATATCGGCTCTGCCCATGCATCTATCCTATGTACGTCCCGGATGCAGTCCCAAATATCATCTATGGCAACCATCGATGCTAGATACTCCATGTATAGCTCTGGATCATTCTCGGATACTAGGGATATCTTCATATCTCTGAAAGACCAGACTAGCTCCATGGATATCAGCTGTGGTCCCTTCCCTGAGGTGTCTCCTCTCCGGCTCAGAGCATTTGCAACCACGTTTGCCTTGCCGGGATGGTAATGCATGATGTATTGGTAATTTGACAGGAACTCCACCCAACGTCTCTGTCTGATGTTGAGTTCCTTCTGTGTGTCCACATATCTCAAATTCTTGTGATCGGAGAAGATGTCAAAGTGAACCCCGTAAAGGTAGTGTCGCCAAATCTTCAGATCGAAGATCACTGCACCCACCTCCAGATCATGCAACAGATAGTTCTTCTCATGTATCTTCAGCTGTCGGGAGGCGTAGGCTATTACGTGCCCGTTCTGCATCAGAACGACACCCATCCCCTGGTAGGAGGCATCTGTGTACACCTAGAATCCCTCCCTTCCCGACGGAAGAGAGAGAATGGGAGCTGAGATAAGCCAACCTTTCAACTCCACAATGGACGCCTCGTACTGTGGCGTCCAAATGATTGGGGATTCCTTCTTTGTCAGGGATGTAAGAGGGAGTGCAATCCGGGAGAATCCTTCGACGAACTTCCGGTAATATTCGGCAAGTCCCAGGAAGCTCCGTACATCCGTGGCTGTCTTCAACGGTGGCCAATCCTGAACTGCCCGAATCTTGGCCGGGTCAACTGCCAACCCAGCACCGCTGATGATATGACCTTAGAAGGGCACCTCCTTTAGCCAAAACTGGCATTTGCTGAACTTCACGTACAACTGGTGTTCCTGTAGCCTCTCTAGAGTCAAAGTCAGGTGTCGTGCATGCTCCTCCTCCGTCCTTGAGTAGATGAGGATGTCGTCAATAAATACGATTATGAATACATCCAAATACTCCTCGAATACCCTGTTCATGAGGCATGTAAATGCTGACGGTGCATTAGTGAGCCCGAATGGCATCACTGTAAACTCGAACAGTCCGGACCTACTACTGAAGGCGGTCTTTGGAATGTCCTCCTCTCAAATCCGTAGCTGGTAATAACCTGACCTCATGTCAAGTTTTGGGAAGAAATGCGCTCCTTCTAGTTGGTCGAACAACTCGTCAATCCGTGGCAGTGGGTATGTATTCCGGACCGTCAATCTGTTCAGCGCTCGGTAATCAATACATAAGCGGAGACTTCCGTCCTTCTTTTTGACAAATAGCACCGGGTCTCCCCACGACGAAGAGCTTGGCCAGACAAACCCTGCCTCTACTAGTTCCTGAAACTGACTCCGGAACTCGGCCAACTCTTCCGTGGCCATCCGGTAAGGGGCCCTAGATGCCGGCTTGGCCCCCGACACAAGCTGTATCTGGAAGTCCTGCTATCAGTGCGGGGGTAGCCCTGGCAGTTTCTCTGGAAAGATGTCAGCAAACTCTCGCACCAGTGGGATGTCTGCCACAGACCCCTTGGCCTCCGCCAACTCAAATAAAATCTGATAAACCTCCTCTCCCTGCAGGTGGCCATAACGGCCTATACTGAATATAAGAGTATACGAGAGGCAGGTCTTATACCTTCGATGATAATGACAGAGTCCCTATACCTCATGGTGATCCTCTTTACTTGACAATCAATCGGGGCATGGTTCCAGTGTAACCAAGTCATGCCCAGGATCAACTCGAATACTGACATCCTTAGGATCATTGCCGATACTTCGAATGACTTTCCTCTAATCTCCGCCTCCATGTTGTAGTGGGTAGAGGTGAGTATCTTTGATCCGTCGGGTAGATGCACCCTCCTCATCAGGCCTATGAACCGCTCCACTCCTTCCAGCCCTTCCAGAAAGGCCTCCGACACAAACGAGTGGGAGGCACCCATGTCGAACAGAGTATAGGAGGGCTTGCCGCTGATGAAGACTATACCTGGGATGGTTAAATGTCTTAGTATTTTATAACGAGTTTTCTCTCCTATTTATTCTACTTAGTGCAGTTCTACTTATTGGGCAATTGAGAAAGGGAATTCTATTTAAACAATTTAAACATCTTGGCGTACCTGCTATGACCTGCTCTGGGTTCCGAGGCCGCGCCAGGTCCAAAGCATACACCTGCTCCCTTTCTTGTCTACGATCCCATCCCTGGTAACCACGTCCTCGGCCATGAACTCGGAGTCCAAAATGTTGCGCTGGCTGGGCAGCTGGTGGTACTGGTGGGGGTGCCCCCCTCATGGGGCAGTTCCTCCTGATGTGCCCCACCTGATGGCAATTGAAGCATTCCGGCGAGGGATATGCCATTCCACCGGGTCTCTGTCCCTACCGTGCCTGAAGAGGTGGTGGAGCCACCACCACTGGCTCCCTTGTCTCCTGTATTGCCTCCTGACGAGGCTGTTCCCCGACCCTCCTCCCTTCCATGATACGGGCTCATCTCTGATCGTTCCTTGCTCCTCGACCGTAATCCTCCGTCGGCCGTTTTCGGCCCCGAGTAGCTTGCCAATCAGCCTCTATCCTTTTTGCCATCTCTAGTATCCGGGAAATAGGAACGTCAGATACAAATAGAAGAGTCTCCCTCAGCTCCTCCTGCAGGCCCTTGTAAAACCTCTTGATATATCCTGCCTCGTCTAGCTGATAAGAGTCTACAAACCTGGCTAGATGGTTGAACTCTCGGTGGTACTCTACCACCGTCTTGTTCCCCTGTCTCAACTGCAAAAATCTATCCTCCAGCTCGTCCCTGGCCGACTGTGGAACAAAGTTTTCCAACAGCGCGCCCCTGAACTCCCCCCAAGAAATCTCTGCTACTTCCCTGCCCGCAAATGTCGTGTCTAGCGAGGTCTTCCACCATATCTTTGCATGCGACTCTAGGTAGGATACCACCAAGGGCACCCTCTCCTCCCAAGGGCACCGTATCCCGATCAGCATCTCATACATAATATCCAGCCACTCCTCTGTCCGCACGGCCAACTCAGTCCCCAAGTAGGATGGGGGAGCAAGTCCTCGGAAAAAGCTCAGCCAGTTGGCCTCCGGGTTTGGCTGCGGAGCTGGAACCTGTTGGGCCCTAAAGGCATCCAGAATGGCTGTCAGAGTCTGTCCCATCTCCGACTCCAGGAGTGGAGTGGGGACCGGGGGAGGTGGTGCAACGTCCGGAGTCTGCTGAGCTCTGCCTTATGGAGTGGGCTGAGCTGGGGGCTGCAAAACAAACTCTATTAGCAGATAATCGACTCAATACCTAATAAAAGTGGATAATTTCCATGTGATCCCCCATATGGGCACACCACTTCTTTCGCTGCTTAGTTTGTCCCCAAACTAAACCCACGTGGGGGTGACCCATGGGTTGTGGACTGTTACTTTTTGATTGAGGTTTGCTCTGATACCACTTGTAAGACCCCATTTTTTCCTTTTCAACACCGGGGTCTTAGGCCCAGAACCGCCGCTTTACGGTGACACCTTCACGCCCTGAAACGTCATCACCACAAATCGCCGATTCTGCCAGCCGATTCGATCACATAAAAACAACAAAGTAGAGTAAGCACAAGAGTGATAAAACTCTAACCAGAAGTCCACAAAACACATCAGAGTAAATATATCTCCGCAAAGGGAGAGTCCACAGAATATAATGTACTAAAAATAAGGGCTTAAGCCTGATACATCATATCCTCACTACATAATCACTCAAGTGGAAGCAAAGTAAAACACTTCTAAGGTCAGGGGCTCACAGTCCATGTCGTCTGAACTCCGGTGCTAGACTGCCCCATATCCAAGCGTGCCGACCTGCGGAGCTGCTCCTCCATGCTGGGCTCCACGATCCCCTAAATGATGTGGTTCGAAAACCGTTAGTCTAAAAGACTAAGTCCTATCATCTCCCACCCCTTAAAATAACTATCCAAAAATTCTATAAAAATTCACAGTGCTTTAAAACATAATAAACAGTCCTCTGGATAAATTTCATCAATTTCCAGCAAATAGTTTCTTCCTAATAAATTTCAAAGTGCATAATACAAATTACCAATTTGTTAATGAAGTATCCAAAATAAAAATCCTAAATTCATAATAAAATCTCCAGAGCTTGTACTAACCCTAAAAACTACTCAACCCAAATCTCATCATTTTTCAAAGGGTATTTGTGACAATTTCTATCCCTACAAATTTTTGTGCCCTAGGCTAGGGTTAGGATTTTGAGGGAGTTTAAGGCTTCCAAATACCATAAAATTTTAACCAGAGAACTATACTAATCTTATGGTCCTCTCCACAAAGTTTCAAGTCAATCCATGGTCATTTGTCCCTATGATCTTCAAACCCTAAGAATCCCCATTAAGGGACTTGCCCTAGGGTTCTAGGGATACCCTACACTTAACCACCCCAAATTCCATTGGAGGGTGAGTTATACTATAAAAGGTCAGTGGCCAAAATATCAACCTCTGTTAAGGTGATTTGACCACTGAAAACCCAAAGGGGATGCTTTACCTATTTAACCCTAAAAGGGGTCAACCTAGGGTTAGATCAATACCTAACCAAAACATCTCCAAATGAGACAAAAATTTTACCAGAGTCCTATCCTTCCCTCAAAGACCTCCCACCCAAATTTGGGGGATTTTCAAAATTTAGGACACTTAATTAATTTATTCATGGATTATTAAAGTTTCCTAAAAACTATAGAAAATTTTTCTCTAAAAATTCTGAATTTTTGACAAGCCCTAGGTATAGCTAGGGTAGACTCCCTGCCAAAATTGCAATTAAGTTTAACCAAGTATGAAGTGTGGGCACTCAGTTTAATGTCTGCCTAGCCCTAGGTGCAAATCCACCAAAATGGGTGCCCTGGTCAAACCAGGCACCAAATGGGTTCAAATAAATTTTAACATAAAATCGACACCTAGGGCTATAAGTTTCATGTTGGTGACTTTTTTAGTAGAGGGGCATAGGTATTTTTAAATATTAAATCAATTAAATACAAAATACTGTGAAATAATGAAATAATCAGGAAAATTAATACTATAGTTTTAGATCTGGTATGACACGAATCTTGGCGCAAGATGGACGGGATCCGTTCATCTTCTACCTTGAGCCAACGACCAGGATTCGTTTCTCCCGGGCCGACTTCAAACACTTGCCGCCGGCCATCCAGCCACCTCCCCGGCCGGCCAACGCCACCACCACCTCCGTTGAGGTGGTGGCTGTCGCCAGACGTGCAGCTTGGCCTCCGGAGGCCCCTTTTCCGGCGATCCCGACAGGTGAAAATTCATGGAAAATCCATGAAATTCTGAACTTGGATCTGGCTCAATCGAGCCCGAACCTTGGCCCCTAAGATTCCTAAGATCTACCCATGAAAGAAGGTGTGGAAGAGGACCTGTTGAGAGGGCTGGAGGCAAGCTGATCTCCGGGTTGCCATGGCGGTGGTGGCGGCGATAGGGTTTCTGCAACAACACAGTGGGGTGGCTCGATTTCTTCAGTTAAAGGTTGGGAAATCTTCCTCTCGGCCAACTAAAGGTGTTTAAAGCCTCAGATGGGGAGGGGAGAGGATGGATCTTCAATGGCCATTAAGGCCATTAATGGCTACATTCGGCCATGGTAGAGGGGGCTGAACCAGGCCCTTGGTGGCCAGGGAAATGGCTGGAAACTTCTCCCCTTCCCTAAGGGAGTTGAATCTAGCCATTAAAAGTGGTCTTTGGCCTCCCCTTGGCCGAGCCTCTTACTTCCTCCTTTTCCATTTTTTCTCTCTCCTCCATAATAATGGGGATGAAGCTCACTCTCTCTCCTAGTCACCAAGTTGACTTGGTAAATCTGGAGGTCTATTGGCAGCCCATCCATACACATCATCACCTAAAGAAACCACATGAGGAGGCTTGAACTTGGGCTAGCCCATTTGGGCTTGGTTGACCCAAGGTAAGCTTGGGTTGACCTTGGTCAACAGGGCCATTTGGGTTGACCCCAATGGGTCCCTGGTGACCCATTGGCCTCCCCTAAGGTCTAGGAAGGGTTATGTAGGGTTAGCTTGCACTTTGGAGGTCACCTACCCTTGGTAAGGGCTCTTTGACCAGATTATGGGCCTAGGTTGACTTGGGTCAACTTGGTCTCTAGGGCTGAACCCAATGTGTCCTTGGTGACCCATTGAGCTAACTTTAGGGTTAGGAGGGCATGGGTGGGGTCCACTTGGCTAGGGGAAGGTCAATTGACCCTAAGTAGGCTAGTTTGACCCATTTAGGGTTAGGGTTGACTTGGGTCAACTTAGTCTCTTTGATTGACCCTAATGGGTCCTTGTGGCTCTAATGGGCCTCCCAAAGTGTTTGGGGGGGTTGTGCTAGGGTCTTGGGGCCGAGGTGTAGCCCCATGGTCATCGTAAACTATTGTTTAGAACTCTACTATTTGTAGACCATGATGATTTCCAACTTCATGCCTAAGCTCACTTGGTCTTCTTGAGCTTCCTATGGTTTTGTCATGACCTAGTCATGACCAAAAACACTCTTAGCGGTCTAGTTGGAAATGAGATGTTACATGCTGTATGTACAAAAATAAAATGGGAGGGTAGGAACTTCCCTGGAATGCGTTTGGGGAGGTCCATTAGAAACCCTGCATTTATTAGAAAAATAAGCAAAGATAATAAGGAAAGAGCGAAAAAGATAAGTGAGGGGTGCCTCCCAGGAGCGCTTTGTTTATAGTCGTGTAGCTTGACTATTTTGGCGGAGTTATAGATCGAGGAGGATTATGGTTTCGTAATGCTCGATCACTGGGTCTCCCGCTATGTATAACTTTAGCCGATGACCGTTTACTTTAAACGAACCTCTTTCCGGGTGGGAGACGAGTACGGTCCCATATGGAAAGACTTTTTCAACTAAGAAGGGACCGGACCATCTAGATTTTAGTTTACCCGGAAAAAGCTTAAGACGTGAGAAGGACGAGATCGCCCGGAGAAAATATTTTTGGGGACTTTAAATTTCGATCGTGATATAACTTAGAAGGCTCCTTATAGAACTTATTGCTCTCGTAAGCGTTCGCACTCCATTCATCGAGCTCGTTTAGTTGCAGTTTTCTATTTTGAGCGGCTAAGTTGGCGTCGAGATTTATGAGTTTTAAAGCCCAAAGAGCGCGATGCTCTAGTTCTACGGGTAAATGACACGTTTTGCCGTAGACTAACCGGAACGGCGTACAACCAATTGCAGTTTTGTATGCCGTCCGACACGCCCACAACACATCGTCAAGTTTAACGGACCAATCCTTCCTATTTAGTGAAATAGTTTTTTCTAAAATTTGTTTAATCTCTCGATTTACTACCTCAACTTGGCCACTTGTTTGCGGGTGGTAGGGGGTGGCGAGTTTGTGCGTGACTCCGTATTTAGCTAACATCTTAGCCATAAGAGCGTTACAGAAATGCATTCACCTATCACTAACAATTGCGCGAGGCGTGCCGAAGCAAGAAAAGTGTTTTTTAAGAAATGTAACGACGACTCGCGCATCGTTGGGGGAGAGAGCTTGCGCTTCCGCCCACCTCGATACGTAGTTGACCGCCACTAAAATATATATATTTTTGAAAGACAGAGGTAGGGGGCCAACAAAATATATGCCCCACAAATCGAAGACTTCGCACTCTAAAAACATGTTTTGGGGCATCTCGTCGTGACGAGAGATGTTACCCGACCGCTGACAGCTATCGCATACGCGCACAAACGTATGCGCGTCTTTGAAGAGTGTGGGGTAAAAGTAGCCCACCTCAAGCTTCTTCCGAGCGGTCCAGTTGGCTTGATAATGCCCACCGGCTGGACCCTCATGGCAGTGCTTAAGAATTTGCAAGCACTCCACACCTGCAACGCATCTTCGGACCGCTTGGTCCGCGCAGATACGAAAAAGAAATGGGTCCTCCCAAAAGAAATTTTTCAAGTCAGAAAAGAATTTCTTCTTTTGATGACTTGAAAACTCTTTTGGAAGCACCCGCGCTACTAAGTAATTTGCAAAGTCTGCAAACCAAGGCGAAGATGACGAAGAATTATGAATGGCTAGGAGGCGTTCCTCGGGGAATCTGTCATTTATTTCGGATTCGACGAGCGCTACCGCACCCGGATTTTCTAAACGGGAGAGGTGGTCTGCCGCTAGATTTTCCGCTCCCCGCTTATCTCGGATCTCCAAATCAAACTCTTGTAGGAGGAGAATCCATCGAAGAAGGCGGGGCTTCGCATCATTTTTAGCTAATAAATATTTAAGGGCGGAGTGATCGGTAAATAAAATAACTTTAGATAGCGTTATATACGAGCGAAACTTATCAAAAGCGAAAACGACGGCTAAGAGTTCCTTTTCCGTCGTCGTGTAATTTATTTGTGCGGAAGTGAGCGTCTTGCTAGCGTAATAAATTGGATGAAAATGTTTTTCTACGCATTGGCCAAGAACGGCACCAAAGGCAATATCACTAGCGTCGCACATAATTTCGAACGGAAGAGCCTAATTAGGGGCCACTAAAATTGGTGAAATGATAAGTTTTTGTTTTATTAAATTAAAGGCGGACTCGCATTCGCTACTAAAGATGAAACATGATTCCTTTTCCAAGAGGTGAGAAAGCGGCTTTGTTATTTTTGAAAAATCTTGAATAAATCATCTGTAAAAGCCCGCATGGCCTAAAAAATTCCTAATAGATTTTACGTTTGTTAGTTGCGGTAGTTTTTCTATGATTTCTATCTTGGGCCTTATCCACATCCATCCCCTTAGACGAAATCATATGGCCGAGGACCAAACCTCCTCGAACCATAAAGTTGCATTTTTCCCAATTTAATACAAGGATTGTGTCCTCGCACCGTTGAAGGACACGATCTAAATTATGAAGGCAATCAGGAAAAGAGCGTCCGAAAATAGAAAAGTCATCCATAAAGACTTCCATAATGTCTTCTACTAGCTCGCCAAAGATCGCTAGCATACATCTTTGGAATGTAGCCGACGCATTGCAGAGTCCAAATGACATTCTTCGATATGCGAAGGTGTCAAACGGGCAAGTAAAAGTTATTTTCTCTTGATCTCGGCTTTAACAATGTCTTTCATGTTTGGGTTAAGACGACGCTGCGGCTGAATCGTTTTGTGGCAATTATCGTTAAGAAATATCTTATGGGTGCAAAAGGAAGGGTTAATCCCCTTTAAGTCAAAGATTTACCACGCAATTGTGTTGCGATGTTTAAGTAAAACTTCCAATAAATCGGAAGTCTCTGAATCACTCAAGTCTGAAGAAATAATAACGGGAAGCGTATCGCCTTTTCCCAAAGAAAGAGTATTTGAGTGAGTCGGGTAAGGGTTTGAGGTCTAGGATGGGCGGTTCTTCTAGGGAGGTTTTAATTCCTATGTCTTTCTTACCAATTGGTTCGAAAGGCAAGTCTAAAGAGGTATCCTCATCGCATTTAAAATTTTCGAGCGCATAAATATCGTCGTTTAAAAATACAGACTCGAAAACGGGAAAAGAACGATCTCCAAAAAAGGTATCTAAAGAATAGCAGAAATCGTCGCTCGATGACAAATTGTCCATCGAGGGATTAATAGAGAAAGTAACTTGATCATCTCCTACCCGGAGGAGTAGACGACCATTACTAACATCTATTAGTGCGCGGGAGGTGGCGAAAAAAGGGCGACCGAGTATTATTGGTACCTCGGCGTCCTCCTCAATGTCTAAGATGATGAAGTCTACCGGGAAGGTAAACTTATCTACTCGGACAAGGACGTCCTCCACAACCCCGATAGGGAACTTAACCGAGCGATCCGCTAATTGGACGCGCATATTCGTAGGACCAGGAGTACCCAAACCTAAATGTTGAAAGAGCGAGAACGGCATCAGATTAATGCTAGCCCCTAAATCAGCTAAGGCGTACTTTACTAATATATCGCCAAAAAGGCACGGGAGGGAAAACCATCCCGGGTCGTTTTATTTTGTGGGCAATTTATTAGTAAGGGCCGCCGAGCAGACAACGTTGAGAGATACATGCGAAATATCCTCTAATTTGCGTTTATTAAAAAGTAATTCTTTTAAAAATTTCGCATATTTGGGCATTTGCGAGATAGTCTCACAAAAAGGAACATTAATATGAATTTGTTTTAATAATAAAATAAATTTTTCATATTGCGCGTCCTTACTCTCGTTATCAAATTTATGCGGATACGGCAAGGCCTTGTTTAAAATAATTTTTTCTTTTAAAATCGGTAAAGGCGGCGTAATCGAAGAAATGGGAAGAGGGGTCGGAGGTTAAATATTTACCTAGGGTCGGTCTGTTTTGGATCGACCACCTCCTTTCCGCTACGGAGGGTTATAGCGTTGGCATTCTCTCGCGGATTGGGCTCCGCCTTTCCGGGCAGTGCCCCGAGCGCGCGCTCGGACATCATCCTCGCCAGTTGTCCAACCTATTGTTCGAGAGTTTTTAGCTATCCGGTGATGTTCCGGATATTTGACTCGTTGGAGGCAATATATTTATAAAATGTTTCCTCCATCGGGGAGGGTTTTGGAAGAGGAGGAGGCGGCAGAAATCCGAGCGCATAAGAAAGAGGGGGACGCTGCGCATTTTTCGGGTTGCTCCAAGAGAAATTTGGGTGATTCCTACTCCCCGGATTATAGTTATTACTATAATGGTTGTTGTTGGGGTTGAATGAAGGACGACCCGAATTTCCTACGAAGTCCGCGAACTCTTCGGCCACGCAGACATTAGGGGGAATAAAATAAGGCAGAGTGGAGGAGGCAGCAGACATCTCCGCCACCTGCTTTGTTAACCTTTCAACTTGAAGGTTTAAGAGAGCAGTGGCATCCAATTCAAAAAGACCAGCTGTCGGCTTTGGGCATCCCCGCGGGACGTTTCATTGATAGGCGTTCATATCCATCTCTTCGAATAAAGCCTGGGCGGCCTCGGGGGTTTTGTTGTTTAGTGTGCCCCGACACCCGCGTCAATCATTTGACACGTCTGAAAATTCAGGCCATTATAAAAAATTTGTACCTGCAACCACGTTGGCAGCGCGTGGTGCGGGCACCAGCGGAGGAATTCCTTAAACCGTTCCTAAGTCTCGTATAGAGACTCAGGATTGTTTTGCACAAATGAAGAAATGTCCGCCCGTAACTTTGCAGTTTTTGCGGGCGGAAAGTAGTTCGTTAGGAACCGCTCCGTCAACTCAGGCTACATGGTGATACATCCTCGCGGGAGGGCATTCAACCACGCCTTGGCTTTGGACTTAAGGAAAAAAGGAAATAAGCGCAAGCGAATGGCGTCATCAGTGACGCCATTAATCTTGAAGGTGTCGCATATTTCCAAAAAGTTAGACAAGTGGACATTCGGGTTCTCATCTGGCAGTCCATCGAACTGCACGACGTTTTGGACCATTTGAATGACACTCGATTTTATTTCAAAATTATTATTCTCCACCGTAGGTCGAACAATACTAGACCCAGTATCATCCAGGTTAGGTCGGGCGTAATAAGACATAGTACGCTCGGCCACCGGGGTAGGGTTAGGGGAGGTCATAACTTCGAAAGAGGGTTCGCCGATAGATTCTTCGGGGTCTAAAGAAGGAATTCGACATTGAGATCGAATACGCGCAAGGGAGCGTTTGATCTCAGGGTCGAAGTCAAAATCTTCAGACTCGGAGGGTTGTCCACGGGTCATACACCCAAAGAAAAAAACAAAATAAACTCTCTCTCTTTTTATTTTATTTAAAATAAAGTTTTTAGCTCTTTTTTTAGTTTATAGAAAATAAGTAAAAGTAATACACTCCAGAATTCGAAATAGCAACAACGCCAAAAACTTGATGGCCCGTGAACAGACTCTTATTGTGGTTGGTTCGATGAGTCGATCGCTACGGGCTTGCTGGATGAGGGAAGTGCACCTATCGCAAGTAGTACTCGATATTCTGGGGAATACCGATGTCGTATTGTTCTCGGGGTCGGGTTGACTATTCTTACTCCTCCAGGAGGACTATTATTTTACTTAAAGTAAGGTGGAGATTTTAATTAAGTAAAGATGGAAAAAGTAAAAGAGCGAAAAAATGATTTAGAAAAATTCGATGAAGAGTTAATGCTCGGCATCGAATCAGATTAAGACAAAAATAACTTTTAATAATTAGAGGACTTAGTTTTCAAATTAAATAAAGGCAACTTGGCCGTGGAGGTTCCACAAATGTGAGCGCACTTATCTCTAGGAATATTGCTCACCTGAACGCTAAGACTATTCGACCGAACGTTAGTACAACGAAGGATTCCTCTTAACGCTCGCTTTATGCTAAGAACCCCGCTATTGGGTGGGTAACTAAATCCGGTAGAATTACGCTTGTCCTCTCTCGAGGGTATGCACACAACTCTACTTACCCAGGGGGATCTGTCCATACGCACGACCTCTCGGTTAGCTAGCGTACGGATAACAGAAATAGGGCCCACACATCGATTTGTGGTCCTATGCGTCGTTAACCCGGGGCAAACCTTAAGTGCTTAAATTAAAGTGAAAAAAAAGAGCTTTAATTATTTCAAATCATTTTAAATGTCCCAATGCTCTTCGATGCCGAGGCTAATAACGATTAGCCACACATCGGTATAGGGACAGCTTTATAATTTGATGAGGCGCGAGTTCGAGACTAAACGCTAAAGGATTATAAGAAGAGGACATAAAAAAATAACAAACATTTAGAAAGCTGAAAAGTTAGCTAAAAAGAACTCACGCACACTTCAAATTATAAATAAACAGAAACTAAGTTAGAAAAAAGGAAAATTACAAGTCCTACTCAAACGAATAGACGAGAAATAAAGGGCATGTCATTAACTCTTAACGAGTAGGCGAAAATAAATACAATTACTGCTAAAAAAATACAGATAAATAATGACCTGTCATTTAACTCAAATGAGTAGGCAGAAATAAAGAAAATTACAAGTGCTACTCAAACGAGTAGGCGGGAAATAAAAACACGCCATTTAACTCTTAACGAGTGGGTGAAAATAAATACGCACACGCACGCACTCTACATAAATTGAAAGAAAGCAATGAAACAAAGCTTGAAAATTTATCTCCTACACACACGCACTCTACATAATTGAAGAAAGCGATAAAATAAAGCATGAAAATTTAACACCTACACTCACACACTCTTCATAAATTAAAGAAAGCATAAAAATTATTCTCATACACTCACACACACAACATGAAATCTTAAAGAGCAAAATGAAATCCTAACTCCTACACTCACACACAAATTTGAAAACAAAATGAAAGTTACCTAAAAATTAAAACTACTATTGTTTATACTCACATTTTACCAAAAACAAATAAAAAGAATAAATTACAATTTTAAGAGAACAAAAGTTTTTCAAAACAAATCAAAAACAAAAGTTCTTTAAAAATTAAAATAACAAGTTTTTCATTCTTATGTTTTCATAAAAGCTATTAAAAAGTGAAAAGAAAATGAAAATAACAAAAAAAAAGTTTTACAATCCTACAAAAAAAAGCTAAGTAAAAAAATCAAAATCACTTTCAAAACTCTTTTATAAATACATAAGAATGAAATCATAAGGCTCTTAAGAAAAGAACATGATGAAAAAGAGAAACTTATCATACCACATTTGATTTGGAAATGAAATCTACTACAAAACCTAACACGAAGACATGTTAAAAACACGAAAAATAAACATATTACACTCATACAAACACACACTTTTCATAAAGAGAAAAACAAAGGAGAAACTAAGGATAAAATGAGAAGAAAAGTGGGCACATAAGTTCATTCCAAAGCCATTTAAGAAGAGAAAAACTAACATTTTTATTGATTAAAATAGACTATTATAAAACTATTACAAAGCTAAAGCTAAAGCAAAAAAACAAACATGAAACGAAGGGGGGAGAAATCTCCTTACATAGCAAAGGAATCCATGGATGCAGCTTACAAAACACACTAAAGTGGCTCAAAATGCGAGATGGGGAAGTCGAGCTCATCCTCGTAGAAGGTGTTGATGGCCTCCCCCTGCCTCGGCCTGCGCGCCTCGAAGCCCGACGGAACGTGGTCACCGACGAATTCCGCGAGCTCCTCCTCGGTGGTACTCCCCTCGAAGAAGCAGTAGCCAGTGTAGTGTTGGGCACACTTGCTGCGGCCATTAGCATCAGGGTTGGTCTTACCCATGCCCGTGAGAGAAGGCGGGGCGCGAGTAGAAAATAAATAGCACAGGAAGACAGAGAAAGAGTAAGCAGTAAAAGCAGCAGTACGGAGGTTGGTGGGGGGGGGGGGGCTATTTATAGAAAAAGTAATCAGGTTAAACTGTCCAATAAGCACAGCTCGCCAACCCCAGCTCGCCTACCCCCAGCTCACCGACTTCCAGCGCGTCGCAACCAAGGCTAAGTCAAATGAGAAGCAACACTTTATTTGAATACCTCATATCTAAAAATGTCTTGAGATAAATTATTACAACCAAATGGCGCAGGAATAAATAAGCGAGGCATGCGGGGAGGGGAGGAAACAAGGGGGCGAGTACCAGTCGGCTCGGGAAGGGAGCCGCCCTTCATCTACCCCAGCCTCGTATCCCCCGTCCCCCAGATTGCCGCGCGCGGAGCAGCTCGCGGATCCTCCACGAAATCGCCTGCGCCACAGAGATGCCCTCATCGATCTCGTCCAGGAGCCGGGAATGAGACATCAACTCGCGAGTCTGGCCACCCCGCACTTCGTCGGCAAGCCGGGCGTAGTCCTGCTGCAGCGCCTCGTTGACTTCCTGCACCTCGCACAGCTCGAACACCAAGTTCTTGAAGAGCTTGACTTCCCTCCGGGTCAGCTTTCCTGGCTCTACTTCCGGGCCCAGATAAGAGTCCAGCGAGTTCGTGGAAGGGAGGGGCGAGTAGTGGACCGCCCGCGAAGACTCCTCGGCACCAGATCGGCTGGGAGGAGCTGTGGAGACAAGCGTCAACAAAGTGAGGTATGCCGAGAGGGAACTTGACAGGGATCCAAGGGAAAAATTTACCTGACGAACTCGGCAACTCTAAGGAGGTGTGGGGAGGGACAAATCGTAGGTCCTTCCCGCGCCCCGGGCCACGCGTTCCTGAGGAGAGAAGCTCAAATCCCGGGATGGGGATGGTCTCCACACCCGCCCCGTGGTTATAGCAGCTCGCTGGAGAGAAGGGACGTGCACCGGCGAGTTCGGCCTCTGCGAGCTCACTAGCAGGATCCCAAAGAGAATAGGCGGGTCCCGGGGATAGTTATCTGGTGTCACGAACCGCGAGTCTGTGAGAGTGGTCTCACCTCGCGGTGTGGGCTCTCACGACGTGGCACCCCCCACATCATCAGGTTGACCGTCCAGGTTGTCGCAGACTACGACAATCTCTCTATCCTTCTCAAGAACTGTCCGAGTGGAAGAGCTGGTCCCCATCTCCAGGGTGGTCCTCAGGTCTTCATAAATTGGCTCGGCTGCTTCGGGACATGACTTCGCCCTCTTGGATCTGGGCTCGGCAGAATCAATTTGAGGAACATTGGATGGGACCGCTGTCAGAGCGGCCATGCGAGCAGTCGAGGTCTGGCGAGCTCGGTTGAGGCGCTCTTGGATTTCCTTGGGGATCGGCATCTTGGCGGTGCTAGAGCAAAGGGAATGGCAAAAGTCAAGCAGGTATGTAGGTGTATATATATAGCCGCAGGTGGACCCCACCGAAAGATTCTCTCCGATCTACCCCGGACTCGCCGAACACTTGGGATTGGATTTTTCTTTCCAAGCTTTTCCAAGCTCAGAAAAAGCGGGGATTATGTACAACATCGTGTCCGGCGAGTCGGGTTGTCAGGAGCGAGGTCGGCCGGCGCAGATCGCCCAGCCAGCAGGTGAGCTTGGTAGGAAAACCTGGAGGCAGCGGGTGAGCTCGACATTCGTCGACAAAAGATCGACATTCGTTGACTGAAGATTGGCATTCGTCGACCAAAGATCGGCAATCGTCGACCGAAGATCGACAATCATCGAACGCAAGCTCGGCACTCGTAGACCACGAGTTCGGCAGTCGCCTACCACGAGCTCGTCATTTGCTGACTAAGCCAGGATTCGTCGACCTGAGTTCGACTATTGGAGGCCTATCGACTGGCAAGCTCACCGTCCCAGCTTGCGCTTACGCAAAGGAGCTTGGCAATATCAGGCGAGCTGATCCGCTGAGGGGGGCCGAGCTCTCCGACTCGCCCAGGTCTATGAGGTACTTTTTTCTATTTTGCCCCCGCCGGTCTGCCCATAGCCCTTCAAAACAGCGGAGTTTGTCTGTTGGCAGATCCAACCGAGGGTATTTTGGTAATTTCAGGTAAGTTTAGTTTGGTTATTGGCAGTTCAGATTCTGAAATCTATAAATAGGACCCAAGGGGTACCCCAGCAGGCACGTTTTCTGTGCTCTCTTGCTCCAGCTTTCTAGTACTTTCTGAGGGTACCTTAGCTAGGCCTTTGGCTAAGGATGGGAAGCTCTCTAAGATCTTCCGGGTGTGTGGTGGGACCTCCCGCCGAGCCCTTGGGTCAATTCTTTCCTATTTTCCTTGTTGTTTTGCTTGCAGGAGTGAAGTAGGTGCGCGTTCACCCCTTCCCCGATGGTGAACTCCACAGGAGACCGAGATTTCGGTTTCAACATTTTGGTGCGGTGAGCGTGGAGCGTGATCAACATAGAAAAGTCTTCAGCTAGTTCGATGACAGCAGGGCAGGGATCTGACACGGCGGACTCGCCACCCCCCTCCTCTCGCTACGGTGGGGATGTTCGAAGATTTCAAGAGTGAGATGCCAAGCCTCGTCAAGTTCGTGCTCGGCACGCGGGCCGAGTGCTCGACTCTGGCTGTCACGATCGCCGCCGCCTCGTCTCTAGGCGAGGACGCCCCCGACAGGCAAGCTGGGAAGGAGGTTGCCGAGGAGGTCCGTGGGTGCGAGCTCCCTCGTCACGTGTTGTTCCCTGGTTCGGCAGGAGGTGGCCGGCTCAGCGAGCTGAGCCCGGGAGATGCGCCAGCTCGCCCAGTGGGGGGAGGCAGCCCCTTCAGCGAGTTTGTCTCTTCAGCTCCAGTTCCAGAGGGGTTCAGGGAACCTGAGATGTCCAACTATACCGGGAAGGGAGACCCGGTCCAACACGTTCAATGGTTCGAGGATGTAGTCTCAATCCGTCAGATGTCGGACAGGTTAAATTGCCGACTCTTCGCCATCACCCTCATGGAGAAGGCGAGGGAGTGGTTGTTGGAGTTACCATGGTGATCTAGAAGTGGTCAAACATGTAATCTCACTGCCAACGCGATATGAGCCTGCAGGGTCACACATAAGAGATGTGGAGAAGTTGGATGATTGACTGTGTTGGTAAAGGTTACCAATCACCGACCTAAATGGGGTTATGGGCAAAGTGTTGCCTTAAAGGAGAGTCGGGTTGGGCAAAGTGTTGCCTTGGTGAATTGGTGCTCGGATTCTCGCCGATCGACGAGAATAGTCGAGTAGTGTGCTCTGATTCTCGCCGATCGACGAGAATCGTCGACCCTGTTCGACGTGTATCGTCGGTGATTCTCGACGATCGACAAGAATCGTCAACCTACGATTCGACGTGAATCATCGGGCATTCTCGCCGATTGATTCTCGTCGAATCTGCTGGTGATTCTCGCCGACCGATTCTCGCTGACTGGTTCTCACCGATCCTAGCCGATACTCGCCGATCCTTAGTGATTCTCGACGATCGATTCTCACCGATCGGCTGGTGATTCTCGCCGATTCTGGAACCCTTATTCTTTGGTGGTCTACGGATAGAGACACTCCTAAGTCTATTTTATACTTTAGGTATAAATAGAATACTTAGGGTTTTTCGGGATAGATCTCTCATCGGCTGATAGAAACCCGCGACGGAAGAGTTCCGTTCCGCGATCGTTCCGCTGATCCCGAATCCCGCCGCCGACGGAAGTGTTCCGCCGCCGCCGTGTTCGCTCCGTCGACCTCCTCCTCTCCGGTGATCGTCACTGGTGTTGCTCTTCCTGGCGCGGACCTAGCAGTCCGTGGAGAAGCAAGGTGCGGTCTTCATCCTTCCCGATTTTCCGTGCGACGGAAAGATCGGTGTTCTCCCGCTCGTGTGGACTTCTGCAGATACGTGGACATTATTCCACGTAGAACTCGCCACTAGCAAGAAGTCGAAGTTTGGAGCATCTCCGTTGAGTTGTGACTCAACGCTACCGAGGTAATTTTTGCCTAGTTGTTTGTTAACTTCCTGATTCAACTATCATGGCCCGATCCCATCTCTTTTGGGTTTTCTTGATGTTTTATTTCCGCTGCGTGCACAAGCGTTGTGCCATCCTCATAGAGAAACCCAACAGTGGTATCAGAGCCAGGTTTCGGCCATGATTGTTGAATTGGAAGTTTTTGTTATTCCAGTGCGTGTAAACCTAGGGATTTAGAAGTGTTCTAAATGTCTAGATTTAGTCTTGGTTCCCCGCCAAGAACGTCTGGAATTTCGTGGTAATTTCTAATTGTTAGAAATTATTGTCTCCTTAGCAGTAACCATCCCTCGAGTTTGTTTTGGATTTGGATCCAACATAGAGAGATGAGCTTGTCTACTGCTTTAAGTTGAGTTGTCTTTGCTTTTGTCCAATGCATGTAAGTCTGAGGATTTGGAAGTTTCCGGATGTTCAGATTTAGCCATTCCTTCTATCAAATGTTGATGGTGTCAGGTTGTGCACATGAGGGATGCATGTGGTTTTAGAAAAGTTGCTTTTCTTTGGATGTGCACATTGATCAGATGTTGATCATGGTTAAATGTTAACCTATAATTAAAATCCCTTCATCAAATATTAAGTGTTCGGATGCCTTCCGATGGATGACACTCTTCCTGCCTCGATCGATGAAGTGTGGGCTTGCCAAAGCAAGGTGCATTAATCTATCTTGGTAAGGGTGAGAGCGGATAATTGTGATATCCCACTGTCGACATCGGGTCCATCTTAACTAGGTGACCTCAAAGGTTGAGTGCCTAGAGGCATAGGGTTGGCATGCACCATATGATGGATGCTAGTAAGGAGTTATTCACCAACCATACAAAATTTACATGAGGATGCAATTGGCAAGCGTTGCCTACCTAAATAACCACATCGTGAGAGGAAAGCCAAAGCTGACTCATTGTGTTGGTGAAATACGGATCTTGTCCACTAAGAGAGTAGCTCGCATGAACTCTCCGAATTGTTAGTGAGGGCTATCATTTCGAATAAAATAGTAGGAGTGTTTTAATTGAAGTCCAAATTAAAATAAATTGTATTTGAAATTTTGGTACTGATTTTATTCTGCATAAATTCTTGTAGAATTCCATGGCAAGTGTTTCACACTCCACTTTGTCTCTGAGAGCCATCCTTGAGAAGGATAAGCTCAGTGGGACAAATTACATGGACTGGTATAGGAACCTGAGAATTGTTCTCAGGCAAGAGCGAAAGCTCTATGTCTTGGAAGAAGAAGCCCCCGAGGTGCCGACCGAGAACTCTTCCCGTGCTGAGAAGGATACTTATAAGAAGTATACTGATGATGCTTTAGATGTCGAATGCTTTATGCTTACCACTATGAACTCTGAGCTTCAGAAGCAACATGAGAACATGGGGTACAAGGAGATTGACGAGCATCTCAAGAAAATGTTTCAAGGGCAGGCTCGTCAAGAGAGGTTCGACATCACAAAAGCGTTGTTTCAGTGCAAGATGGGAGTTCGAGACTCAGTAGGGACTCACGTACTCAAGATGATTGGGTATATAGAGAACCTTAAAAGGCTGGGTTTTCCTCTTGGTCAAGAGTTGACCACGGATCTGATCCTGCAATCGTTGTCGGACAGTTATGAGCAGTTCGTCTTGAACTACAACATGAATGAAATAGACAAGACACTGCCCGAACTCCTAGGCATGTTGAGAACTGCTGAAATCAATATGAAGAAGGCCAAGCCTGCCAGCCCCATACTGATGGTGCATAAGGGCAAGGGCAAGGCCAAGGACAAGGGCTATAAGAAGACGAAGGTGGGACCTAAGTCATATCTTGAGCCCAAGTCTTCTACACTGATGAAAAGGAAAAGCACGGTGAAGGAAGGGAAATGCCACCACTGTGGCAAGGCTGGTCATTGGCGGAGGAACTGTCCTTCGTACATTGAGGGTCTGCAGAAATTGAAGGGAGGTATGACTTCCGCTTCTAATATTTACATTATAGAGATAAACCTTTCTGCTCCTTCATCTTGGGTATTGGATACCGGATGTGGTTCTCACATTTGTACAAATGTGCAGGAACTGGGAAGGAGAAGATTGTTGAGTAAAGGGGAGGTGGACCTCCGCGTCGGCAATGGAGCAAGAGTTGTTGTTGTAGTCGTAGGGGTTTACCGTCTTTCTTTGCCCAGTGGGCTTGTAATAGAACTAGATAACTGTTATTTTGTTCCGGCCATAACTAGAAACATTATATCTATTTCATGTTTGGACATGATTGGATTTTCTTTTATAATTAAGAACAACTGTTGTTGTATATTTAAGAATGATGTTTGTTATGCTGTAGCCCAATTGTTTAATGGTCTTTATGTTTTGAACTTGGACCATCTGATCTGTAATGTAGAAAATAATAAAAGACTAAGAACAAATGACTCGAACCCTACTTTTCTCTGGCATTGTCGTTTGGGCCATATCAACGAGAAGCGCATATCCAAGCTCCATAGAGATGGACTTTTGGACTCATTTGATTATGAATCATTTGAGTGATGCGAATCTTGTTTATTAGGCAAGATGACTAAAGCTCCTTTCACTGGTTATACTGAGAGGGATGAGGATCTCTTGGGTGTTGTACATAGTGATGTATGCGGACCCATGAGTTCCATGGCTAGAGGTGGGTATTTCTACTTTGTTACATTTACTGATGATTTCAGTAGATACGGATATGTGTATCTTATGAAGTGCAAATCCGAGACCTTTGAAAAGTTCAAAGAGTTCAAGAATGAAGTAGAAAACCAGTTGGGTAAAAGGGTTAAAGCACTTCGATCTGATCGAGGTGGCGAATACCTGAGTCATGAGTTCCGTGATCATCTGAAAGAGTGTGGTATTGTATCACAGCTCACTCCACCTAGAACGCCACAACATAATGGTGTGTCTGAGAGGAGAAATCGTACTCTGTTAGACATGGTACGTTCGATGATGAGTCATGCAGACTTGCCTGTTTTCTTTTGGGGTTTTGCTTTAGAGACTGCTGCAATGACATTGAATCGCGCTCCAACGAAAACGGTTCTGAAGACACCATATGAGATATGGACTGGGAAGCGTCCTAGTATGTCGTTCATTAAAATTTAGGGCTGTGAGGCATACATGAGACGTCAAATGCCTGACAAGCTGGAACCCAAATCGGATAAATGTTATCTAGTGGGATATCCTAAGGAAACGAAAGGGTATTACTTTTACCTATCGTCTGAGGGCAAAGTGTTTGTCGCAAGGACTGGTGTCTTCTTGGAGAAAGAGTTCTTATCAAGAAAGACTGAAAAGGTAGAACTTGAAGAAGTTCAAGAACCACATGTAGTGAATGAACCGGAATTGGATTCTGAGTCAGGACTACAAGATGTTGTACCTAGAGAACCTGCTCAGGGAACACAAGTCCTACATAGATCTGGTAGACCGAGGTTTGAGCCTGAGAGATATGGATTTCTCGTATCTCAAATAGGTAATGTGTTGCTTATGGATCATGATGATGAGCTAGCAACCTACCAAGAGGCTATGAATGGACCGGACTCCGACAAATGGCTTGAGGCTATGAAATCTGAAATGGACTCTATGTATGCAAACCAAGTTTGGAACTTGGTGGAACCACCTGAAGGGGTACGAGCCATAGGGTGCAAGTGGGTCTTCAAGAAGAAGACCGACATGGATGGGAATGTACATACATTCAAAGGGCGACTGGTGGCTAAGGGTTTCAAGCAAATTCATGGTATTGACTATGGTGAGACCTTTTCCCCTGTTACTATGGTAAAGTCCATAAGGATATTGCTTGCTATTGCTGCGTATTATGACTACGAGATCTGGCAGATAGATGTCAAAACGGATTTCCTTAATGGAAACCTCCTTGAGGAAGTGTATATGACAAACCCGAGGGTTTTGTATCCCCAGATGAAGCCACTAAAATATGCAAGCTGAATAAGTCCATCTAGAATGGACTGATTTGAACAGGCATCTCGAAGTTGGAATCTTCGTTTTGATGAGAAAATCAAAGAGTTTGGTTTCATCAAGAATGAAGATGAGCCTTGTGTTTACAAGCGAATCAGTGAGAGCATTGTTGTCTTCCTGATATTGTATGTGGATGACATACTATTGATTGGGAATGACGTTCCTATCCTGAAAGGCGTTAAGAACAACCTAGGGAACTGCTTTTTAATGAAGGATTTGGGTGAAGCAACTTATATACTCGGTATTAAGATCTATAGAGATAGATCGAAGAAGTTGCTGGGTTTGACCCTGAGTACGTACATCGAAAAGGTGTTGAAGCGGTTCAACATGCTTGAGTACAAGAAAGGATTTTTTGCCCATGTCTCATGGTGCGAATCTCTCTAAGGACCAGTGTCCAAAGTCTTGTGAAGATAAGGACCGCATGAGATTGATTCCATACGCTTCGGCAATTGGATCAATCATGTACGCGATGTTATGTACTCGACCCGATGTCTCCTTTGCTTTGAGCATGACTAGCAGGTATCAGTCAGACCCCGGTGAGTGTCACTGGATTGCAGTCAAGAATGTCCTGAAGTACTTGAGAAGGACTAAGGATGTATTCTTGGTGTATGGTGGAGAGGAAGAGCTTGTTGTAAGTGGTTACATGGATGCTAGCTTCCAACACTGATAGAGACGACTCCAAGTCTCAGTCAGGTTTTATGTTTTGCCTGAATGGAGGAGCTGTGAGCTGGAAGAGTTCCAAGCAAGAGACAGTTGCTGATTCTACAATAGAGGCCGAGTATATCGCAGCAGCTAATGCGGCGAAGGAGGCTGTATGGATTAGGAAATTCATCGGCGAGCTTGATGTAGTTCCTAGCATTGTTGGTCCCGTAGTTCTCTACTGTGATAACAATGGTGCAATTGCACAATCTAAGGAACCTAGATCCCATCAGCGCTCCAAGTACATACTTCGGCGGTTTCATCTTATTCGTGAGATTGTCGAACGAGGAGATGTGAACATTTGCAGATTGCCGACTGAGGAGAATATTGCGGATCCACTGACAAAGCCTCTCGCGCAGAGAAAGCATGATGGTCATACTAGATCGATGGGTATACGATACCTAAATGATCAACTCTAGTGAGAATCTTGTGGATTGCATGTAAACCTGTATTTTGTTGGCTATTTGTTCATATGATGAACTGTGTACCTAGTGTTTCTTTTACAATTAATGGCAAGTTCTTTTATTATGAATTTTTTTATATGATAGTTAAATGTTATAGATATAAAATTTTTTAAGATTCCCTTAAAATGTTCGCTTCTTCATGGGGTCATCATAGTACATGCTTGAAAGTGACGTGCCTGTGTGAATTATTGAAGGTCATTATTTAAAAGGTCCCTGGTAGAGTATATCAATAGAAGCTGAGAAGTGGTGTATGATGGTACATGAAGGTCTCAATGACAGTGGCGTTGACCTGAAGTCACGATTTTCACAGGTATGCTATTGATGATATCAAGTCCATG